>SMSQ01020764.1:0-15045 GCA_019453375.1 Ctenoplectra terminalis
TATGCAACAAACACTGGCTCTACCGACCGCATTGCGCGCGGCCACAAAAAACCTGTGGAAAAGAAAATGAAAAAGAATGAATAAGTAAAAACTATTTATTTATATTTTTCTACCTATTGACCATCTATTTAAAAAAAAAAATACTGTCTGTTATAAGTTTAAAAAGCTATTGTGATTCATTTTTAATTAATAAATGTAGCATTTAAATATTATAAAACAAATTCTAAACATTTATTAAATTAACCCTTTGCCCTATAACCGCGAGTCACAATCGTGGCGTCGATTCTGGATAAAATACAATAAAAACACACAATATTTATGATAAAGTTCAATTTCTATCTTTAACTGTAATTTAAATTTACAAAGTTGAATGTAATAATATTTCAATACTTTGCGTTTGACAGAGTGTCAAACACGTGAATAACTATTGTTAATATGTATAAAGATTGAAGAAATCGTAAGCCAAAGGGTTAAAAAAGGAATACCAGAAATAAAATATCATTTATGAATATTACAAAAATAATTACTTGTAACTGATCTGAGAAACTATGGAAGCTCTGTCGCGAATATTCACTGTCAGAGTGTTAAGTTATTTATATCTCGTAATTGTAAGTAAACTACTAGTTCTATACATTCTCGAGAATGCCTGCGAAAAACAAAACTCGTTTGGTAAACATACAGGTAGCATGGTGTACTATGGCGCGACACGGTTTCGCGTGTAGCCTTGAGAGTCGAGGGCTGTTTATATTTACGGTTCCGACTGCTGCGTAGTTCGCCAAGGTATTGAAATCCGACACGTGACTCTACAAGAATAATCGCTACCAATACGCAATACAATACGCGTGATTCTAACCTTTCGTTACACACAATACGATTAAATAAATGTAAAAACTCTAAACTATTACAATTAAAATCATTCTAAATTCTACTTTAACCCTTTACGCTCGGCTGACGCCGCTATGGCGACACGCATAATTTTCTTCAGAGATTATATTTATAATTAGATTCTATATTTTCATCATTTCAAACACTTCTTTTATCTTAAGATAAGAGTAAATTAACCAAATAAATAAGAAATCGTAAACATTTATAATTTTCTTTTTTTCTTTCCAAAAGAACGCTTTAAGTTTTCACAATAGCCCTTTGAAACTTAAAAAAGTCTTCGAGTGCAAAGGGTTAAAATATCGACTTATATAATATAAATGATTTCTTTTCTATGAGACTTGAATAAAGAAACAATCGTCTTGATAATTTTGGAATAAAATTATTTAACACTAAACCTACCAAAGCGGTCAAATGACCGTTTCATAATTTCCTGTCCAAATTTTATAAATTATTAAGGGTGCACTTTTGAATATCTTTTTGTGATTTTCTGTAAAATATATGGTTAAAGATTTTTCTCCAGCATTACGTATTTTTGTAAGTACAAATTATTGTAGTTTCTTTGATACAAGTTTAGTGTTAATATTCTCAATACAAATAAATGATACGTTTCATCTTAACCCTCTATGGGACCGTGTGACTTAAAAGTTACAAACTGATGTATCTATATTTGAAAAAATTAATTTTCCTTAGTTATCACTGCACTATTCAATTTGATTACTGTATCACTGTAGCGACACCACGATCCATCTACGGTAATTATTAGTAAAAATATTTTCAAATCAAAGTGAAAAACTATAATCAATCGTAATTTTTTCTCCAATAAGCGGACAAAATTCGGGCTATAGAGGGTTAACCCTTTGCGGTCCGAGCTACTTTCGACACTTTAACTTAACTAGTTCATAATTCAATAATATAATATAAATATATTCAATAAAAATATATATATATAATCAATATAAATATATTATTATAATATAAATATATTCAATAATATACTTTTAAAAACTGTCAATAATTTGGCTGAATTTTCACATTTTCATATAAATATAAATAATTTCATTAAATATAAATATATTCAATAAATATATATATATATAATCAATATAAATATATTCAATAATATACTTTTAAAAACTGTCAATAATTTGGCTGAATTTTCACATTTTCATATAAATATAAATAATTTCATTAAATATAAATATATTCAATAAAAATATATATATATATAATCAATATAAATATATTATTATAATATAAATATATTCAATAATATACTTTTAAAAACTGTCAATAATTTGGCTGAATTTTCACATTTTCATTATCAGTAAGATATCTAGATAGAAAATTTTCCATCGAATAACATTTTAATGTAAAAGAATATGTTTCCTATCCAAAAACTGAAAACAATGGAACAAAGTAAAATGTCGAGTCTGGCTCGACACGAGACCGCAAAGGGTTAAGTATTTATCACAAATTATGAGATTATTAGTCCAGTTATATTACACTATTATTTGTAGACATAAATTATGTACTACGTTTTACCAACGATTCGATAAAAAAGATAATAAAAAAATATACCAAATATTCATTTTTGTCCGAATAAATTCAACATTGCCAATCTCCATAAGAATCCTTGTAATTCGTCATTAAGCATGATGGCGTCCATGGCTCAACTTTACCTCTTGATCTGTTAATCGAGCAAATTATCTGTAAAAAAAAAAAAAAAATCACAAACTTAAAGCAAACTCGTTTAAACGAAACTCGATTATATTTCAACTTAATCTAAATTGCGTTATAAACTCTCAATATCTGACCCACAGAGACGAACTATTAATCTTCGACGATCGAATTGACAAACGACAAGAAACTCCGAAAATGATTTAATATATTCTTGGAACGTTCAACGGATTGTTAATTAGAAATTTCACGACGCGAATAATGGTATATGGTGTGTAATGAATGTTAATATATTAAGATGCCGGTAGAATAAGATTATATATTACGTACCTGGATCCGAGAAGTACGCACTCTCTGCATGAGGTTTGCGAGATGAATGCGACAGGTGATCGTAGCTGGGCCAGCGGATTGGTGGGGAGAGCTCGGGACTCGAAGCGCGGCGTAGCGCGCGTAAATACGAATTTTTCAAAGCATGTCTGGCCCTCGGTATAACAAATCAGAGTGGATAACTGTAAATAATTTTCAATATTTCGATTTTTGGTCAATGGAATGTGTATAATTTCTATCTAGGACGAGAATTTTATGAAATTGTTTTGTTTGGATATTGAAGTACAGTAAAATACACTATCTGAATTATTATAGTAGAAGTTATTTAATTTATATAGTGTTTGGTGATAATTTAATCAGAGAAATTTCTTTGATATAGTGTATAATAATAGTTTAATAGTATTAAATACTATTGTTATTGTAATGTTTTGATATTGAAAAGTATAGTAGAACTTTTTTATTTCCTATTCTTTGTTGATGAAAATTTTGTGAGTACTTTTATTATTATTCTAAATTATTACTGTAGTAATAGTAATAGTATTAAATAATTAGTAATAATATTAAACCATTAGTACTGATAGTATTTAATATATAATAATATACAATAATATATAATAATATTTATAATTAGTATTTAATATTAGTATATATATATACTAATATAAGCATAATATTATTACTATAATATTAGTAATAATATTAAACTATTAGTACTAATAGTATTTAATACTTTAATTATTTAATACCATTACTATTACTACAGTAATAATTTCATAGTAATAGTACATAATACACTACATTTATGAGTACTCACAAAATTTTCATCGACAAGAAATGGAAAATAAAAAAGTTTTACTATACTTTTCAATACCAAAGCATAACAAACACAAATTACCCTCATAATAAAATTAAATTTCAATCATAACTTCAATATACCCTAAAGAACATCAATCATCCGAATCTTCCATGATTGAGAAAAAAAAATTGTACATTAAAAAATAAACTTTCTTAACAATAACCATATGTAATTACCATATATTATACCTACATATCTCTATAAATAATATATCTCACATATATCTAATAAATATACATCTTCTCTTCGAACCAGTTCTCCAAAAATAAATAAATATTTTTCTTAACAAACACTACACTCTTTTTTCCAAAATCATCTCGATCCCAATTGATTCCAATAATTCACACTTCACCGCAATTTTAATAATAACTTACGCACAATCTTTCACCAATATCCAAAAACAACCCTGAAACCACTAACAAAAAAAGTACAAGTCACCAAAAAAACAAAAAACAAAAAACATTCTCTCGTACAATTTTTCAACCTTCAAAACTCCAAGAATTTTTCAAACAGAAACCGTCTCAGGGATGATTTTGCGCTTAATGAAATCCAGCCACACTCGGGTCGCATGTTAAATAAAGGTTTTGGATTTGGAGGTGCGGAATAGAAGCGCCGAGCTTCGGAAGGAAGGTTTTCGTAGCCAGCCAGCCCTGGAAAACGATTCCCTGAGGCGTTGTTCTCCAGAATTTCCCATCATCGTTCTCCACTTATCAGGCTCGAGTCACAGCGTCCCTTTTCCCTCCGAACCTCCGCTCCCTTTATCCAAGCCCGCGTATCCTTGTTGTCGCCGTCCGAGCGCGTTACGCGGTGATACCGCTTTTACGTCGGTATCGAAATCATCACATGATCCTCCGTCGCTTTCTTCCACAGGCAAAACACCCCCGCGGGTGCGTCGCAATCATCCCTAAAGCCAACCTCGTCGCGGCAATATCGTGGGAACGCATTCGCGCGCGTTCGTCGCAGAGAAAAATCCTTTTCCAGAGGAATCCTTTGGTTGGGAATTTCTTCCACGAAAAATCATATTTCTTGGCTGTTCCACGTTTGATTTCATCAGAGCTTCAGACAGCAAGTCTCTCACTTTGGTCTCGAGGATGGTTGTACATGGTGATGCCAGCCGAGCGTGGTGTCTGTTCTTTTAAAATTCGTTGGCAAGAAATGAAGAGAGACTCGAAGGTTGTACAGCGCGGTGTGCAAAAGTGTACAGATCGCGTACCGAAAAGGTGTACGAAACGTTGAAAACAGTCCGATGTGAAGTTGAATATTTACATGGAAATGATATCGAATGGTTTTTTTTTCAGTATTGGGTACTGGTAGATCCTTTTTTCTTCAAAGATTGAATTGGGACTTGGAGAAAGGGACGCAGGGACGTTTCTTCGCGCAGTAATATTCTCTTCAAAGGTGTTGGACCAGGGATACGTTTGCGAGGATCTCTTCATGCATTATGACGTTACTCGGTTACGCTATCTATTCGTGACGCTTGGAAAGAAATTTTTTTTTGAGCTTAAAATATCTTGGACTTGGAAAATATTTAGTATCAAGGAAGTTATTAAATTGGATTTATTTTGAGGGTAAACTTTAGTTCGGGTCACAAGAACCCGAAGAGGAAAGTAGGATCAAGGTTTTAGATAGGCGAATTTAAGTTGAGATTAATTTATACAAAAATAGGGTAAGTTGGGAAGCTGTGGCGTACTTTATTTAAAAGAAATTTGTATTTTGTATATTTAAGTGATATCAAAATTAAAAAAATGTATTTACTAAAGAAAATATATGTGGATTTATAACATATCGAAACCGGAGCCGGAACCGGAGCCATCTCACTCGAAATTATTTTATATATCAGAAGTCCAAATTCGCAATAATTAACGTAATAAGTTTAATTCGATAGTGATAATTAAAAAATAATTTAGTAATACTACCGACGAATAAAATGGATGGAATTGCAGAATTATAGAGACGAAATAATGAAGTATTCCGAATTAACAACAAATTTAAGACCGACTCGTGTAAGACCAGTTTTTGAAAGTCTGTGCTTATTGGAACCAATCGATTTCTCACATCGAGATAACCATAAAAGAGCTAGTGACGTCGAGCTCATAAGCAGGTTATAAGGATATATCCCGAACAATCTAAGAGATCGAAGTACTATTGAGGAAAATGAGATCCACTTTAACAGAAACTCCTGCAAACCTATCACCTTGCTCGATTCGGCTTAAAACTCCTTCATACCGTGGGATTCGAGTTTTCTCGAAAGAAATCCTTTTTCCGCCCTTAAGTTCGTCCTACAATATGTTCTATTAAACTTAAGTTAAACCAGGTTTAAAAACCGTTCAACCCAACGAACATTTTTCAACTTTGTTAATATAGAAACAAAAATTCTATCGATGTAACATACTGTTCAAAATTATTCTATGTATTACAATTTAAGTTAGAATTTATAAAAGCTATATTTGCAGTCCAACTGCTTAATAGGAAGCAAAGATTTGATTAATTATAATATATTCCTGAGAAGAATGGTATAACACAATAAAAATCCTTTTTAGTTTACAGATTATTATTACAATTCATGGAAATCTTGCGTTGCAGATATCACACGAAAAAAATGTGTATCTTTGATCTAACTGCTTGAAACAAAAACTTTATGAATTAAGACATGTTCTTCTAAATAATTCTATACAAAAGTTTCAAATTAATTTTTTGTAAAATCGTGTAATATAATATAGTGTATGAAAGTAACATGTAATTCCAGTTCAATTACTCGTAATGTGCATTATTAATATGAATAACATGCACATCCAGACCAATCGTTTAATATAAAACAAAAATTCTATCGATCAAGGTATGTTCCAAATAATTCTACAAAACAGTTAAAAATTAGTCTTCTATACATCATCGTTGCTATTTATAAAAATCGTGTAGTATAATACGCTATATAAGAGTAACATTTAATTCCAGTCCAACTACTCGTAATACGCCACCTGAGAATAACACGCACATGCAGACTAATCATTTAACACAAAACAAAAATTCTATGGATCAAGACATGTCTTGAATTAAATAATTCTATAAAAATGTTAAAAATTAATTTTCTACACACCATCGCTGCTGTTCATAAAAATCGTATAGTATAATACGCTATATGAAAGTAATATGTAGTTCCAGTGCAACTACTCGTAATATGCATTATAAATATGAATAATCTGATGAAGAATATCCTAAATAATTCTATGAAAAAAGTAAAAATTAATTTTCTATACATCATCGCTGCGATTCATAAAAATCGTGTATTATAGTACTCTGTATGAGAGTAACACGTATTTCCGGTCCAACTACTTTCAATATCCCACTCGAGAATAACATTCACTTCCGGTCTACTCCATGTTCCCTCCATTTCGTACTCCCTAGAAACGGACCGATCCCCATTTATACGGCCCCGTAGCACCGTTCCTGTTTCGAAAGCGTACTGCATTCCGCCTCGCCGTTCCATTACCCTGCGTGCTTCCTTTTCCGGGGAAAAAAAACACCCCACGGAGCTCGCCGGTGCCGTTCTTAACGCAGCCTGTCACGGGGGTTGTAGACTCCACCGCGTGTTCTCATGATTTCTGAAAATGGCACAGTCCACTCAGGCCATCTTCCTTCACCAGGTAGAAAATATCGATCCAAGAGGAAGAGGCTACATTTAAACGATCCTGGTTGAATTCAAAGGATTTCAAAGGATTTCCAGGTATGATTAATGGAAGTAAATCATTTCTAAATCCTCTAATTATAAAAGGTATATAAATATACCTTTTTATAATATAATATAATATTATATTATTATATTTATATATTATAATATTAATAAATAATATTATTAGTATTAATATTATAAATTTATACGAATGATGGAATGGAAGGAAGGAATATTATTATTATTATAATATTAATAATATTATAATATACAAATACAATAATATAATTGTAATATTAATAGTATAATAATATTATTAATATTATGTACTTTTATAGTACTTACGAACGCTAGTGTAAATTAGGCCTAAATTGTAGACTATTTTTAGTAGTATCCTGAATGTTACAAATATTAATATTAATATTATTTTATACGAATGATGGAATGGAAGGAAGAGTGTGAGTGAGAAGAAAAGCGACCGTCCCGACCGGGAGGAACAAAAGACGGTTTAGGGGAAGGATTCGAGAAGAAAAATGCAAAGAATCAATTAAATTGAAGAGTTTAGATCGTTGCATATTTTATTTTATTTTCCAAATCGGTCATTTTACTATTTTTTTAGTATCTAAATCAATCTCTTTGGTATTTTTTTTTTTTAATTTTTTAAATCGATCTTTTTGTTATTTTTTTTAATTTTCTAAACCGATCTTTGTGCTACTTTTTTGTATTTCCTAAACCGATCTTTTTGCTATTCTTTTCTATTTCCTAAATCGATCTGTTTGCTTTTCTTTTTCAAATAAATATTCGTATACCACCCTCTATGACCCATTCCAACATATATTTACTTTAACAGATATATATTTCTACTTTACGTATCAATTAAACGTAGAACTACTGATTTCTTTTTTAAGAACGCCATTACACTCCAACTTACTCCATTTTACGATTAATCAAAAGCAATCGGTGAAATAATAAAGCAAGTAGCGTCAATGGTACGCTATAAAGTCCCAACTAAAGATTTAAGTCCTTATCTCTTAGTATTTCTGTTAACGCCCCTGTCGAAACACTTAAACCGTGATAACCTTAACTACAGACCGATTTTAATATCTCATTATATCCCGGCCAAGCGGTTTTATACCTGACCATCAAAATTCTCTGATATATCAATTTCGATTTCCTCGGGCAACATCAAAGGAATCGGAAATACCGTTTGAGCTTTCTTACTGTTTCCATTCGGTTTCCTTTTATCCTTCTTATGATCGGTATAGATTCCTAGCTTTTAGTGGAGTTTCGGATATTCAAAGTAGCTTCCGTAACCTTCAAGGTTGGCGACCTGTGACGTAAGTTATAGGTGTGGTCCGGACATAAAGGGTTGGAACGGGGCGTTGGGATTAAACTCGCTCCCCTACACGATGCTACTGATAGTGAACACTTTATGTATTACGATAACTGCTCGTAGAACGGGGCCAGGGTAACTGCGCTTAAATTTTCAACGCGTCGATGTCTCTTCCGCCACGAGACCTCGTGAAACAGGAGCGGAAACCAGCGAATGAACTACAATCGTGATTGGAAATCGTTTGGAAAAATGAATTGAATAGGTGTGCAATTGTTCTATGATTGACGATATTGAGATCTTTGTGGTTTCTGTGTCGTTTCATACGAACCTTTTTAAGCACGAGTACAGAAGTTTAGAGAGGAATTAATGTATCGTTAACAAACTTAATTGAGTTTCTTTTAAAAGGAAATTAATTACTGAAATTTTTTAAGATAATTTTTTATTAGTTCCTTTCTTTTTTATCGCGCTTTCTTATTTATCGCAGATAATGGTCATTATTTGGTGTCCTTTGAAAATTTGGATATAAGTAGAATTTCCTTAATATCAGAAATTAATTATATTCAAATAATAGAAGGGTGACGGAATTTTTTAACAAATAAATCAGAGGACGCAATGTTACAACGGATTTGAAAAGAATTAAAAGGAAACAGATTAAAAAGTCGAAGCAAAGAAGAGAAAGAAAGTCAGAACACTGAAACCTCAAAACATAAACGAAGAAACTACTTGTATAGTTTGCTTAGAAACCAATGATGAAGATTGAATTCGATGCTCAAGATGCCAAAAATGAGCTCAAGAAGTTTTATGACTATGTTCGCTATCACTGTAAATTATTTTTAATTATTTTTACTATTAATTATTTTTAATTATATTTATTTTTATTATTTTTACGTTAGGTTACTTATTTTTGTCCGATATTAGATACCATTCCTTTAAAATCAATAACCAAAGTGTAACGTTAATTTAATTTAAGTATTACGATAATGTTTACTATTTTGTTTCTTTACTTTGTTCCTTTATTTCTGTTAACCTGTAATTAATGCAGAATAAGTACAAAAAAAACACTACTTTTTATATATATTTAAGAAAAAACTTAAATGTCAGCTACTAGGCTAACTTTCCCTATCTGTTACGCGGTCCTCTGACGTCAAGTCTGAAGTATGGTTTAGTTTTTATTTCCTTCCTTGGTTTCGGTATTTCTGACGCTCAAACAAGAAGCGCCTGATTATCAGTGCTTATACAAGTTACAGAAGGGTTGTTCTATCTTCTGCAGTAAATATTCACAAGTAAAATATTCTTCAATTCGAAACAACGAAGCATTTAAAAATTGCTCTCCTATAAAAAAAAAACCCCAAAAACGTAACTTTATCATATCTTCTCCCTGCAGTCTTCGTTCGATAATATAATAATTAACTCGATGATCACGTTGCAAGCATAACAACGTTACCGTTTAAGAATTTTTTCAGTCACCGTCAAAGTTAACGGACCAAAGGACAGAAATGTTTCTTAAAAACACTTCGTACAACTTGTCCGATCAATCGAATAAGAATGGAAACTTTCACAAGCTAAGTGAATTTCCCGTTTAGTTACTTATACCACGGTCCCAGGTCGAACATCTAATTCCAGAAGCACCTCGAGAGGGTAGTCCCTGAAAATAAAATTACGAAGTAGTAACTTCCAACGACGATGGTGTCCAACCCTCATTCTTGGAAGGAACAGTTTCTGTATTTGCGCAGGCCACGCAATACCGCGGTGGCCATCGCCATGCAATAATAATAATCGTAAATAACAACCATAAAGGATAGTCCGAGATAATGAACGACGACTAACTTCCACGAAATTGTATCCTGATAGAAGTGAACGAACTGCGAACCGTGGGGAAAATGAAAATAAACGATGGAGAAAGAGGGCGCGGAGGAGTGGGAGAAATCGAGCTGGAACCGATAGACGAGATTATAAATCCCGGTGGGTAATTGCAAATGAAGGGATGACATAAATCCTCCATTATTTGTGATAATCGCGGAACGATAGTCGCGAATGAGGCTACAGGATCGTAAATCACTGATGGTAACTGGTGTTGCGCTCTCTGTATCTCGATATTTAATCGACAACTTTTACGATTGGCAAAAAGTGTATCGGTTTGTAGAACGCGATGGCGTCTGTTGAGGATTGGAGCCATTTCGATTTATAAATGTCTTCTAACTTGTATCTAAAATTTATGAGTAAATTATAGTATTCATGGACTAGTGTTCCTCGGAGAATAATATTTTTTACAGCCTAATATCCTCGAATTGCATTTGAATCTTGAGTTTTAGAGTTCCTCAAGATTCTAATATTTTCCAAAGGTTTGGTATCTTTTGGATGTTGGTAATAATACTCGGAGAAAAATCATGGTATTCTCTGAATTTTAGTACGGCTTGGAACCTACCTCCGGAATAGAAATATTCTACGAATCTTAATATTACTCGGATCCTGGTATCCATCATTCCTTTGTGAAATGGTAGGATTCAAGGACTACTAAAGGAATCCGAGTTGTTCTTTAGAACTTCTTGAATCCAAGTATTTTACGAATATTAATATTCTTCGAAGCTTAATATTTCTTGAATCTGTTTCCCTCAAATCTTAGTACTCTTTAAAAAAAACCACAGTATTCCTCGAATTCTAGTATTCCTTGAATCCTAGCATTTCATGAATTCTAATATCCTCAAAATAGTAATTTTCTCCGAAACCTAATATTTTTTAAATCTAAATATTCTTTAAAGGATTATAGTATTCCTCAGATTCTAATACTGCTTCAATCCTAACATTTCAGGAATCTCAGTATCCTCAAAATATTAATATTCTTCGACACCTAATATTTCTGAAATCTAAAAATTCTTAAAAAAAATCCCAATATTCCTCGGATTCTAGTACTCCTTGAGTCCTAATATTTCACGAATCCTAGTATCCCCAAAATATTAATATTCTTCGAAACTTAATATTTCTTGAATCTCAATTTCCCTCAAATCTTAATATTCCTTAAAAAAAATCCCAGTGTTCCTCAGATTCCAGTACTCCTTGAGTCCTAACATTTCACGAATCCTAGTATCCTCAAGATACTAATATTCTTCGAATCTTAATATTTCTTGAATCTCAGGATTCCTTAAATCAAAATATTCTATAAAAAAATCTCAATACCGCTCAAATTCTAGTACTCCTCGAACCCCACAATTTCACGCATCCCAACATCCCTCAAGTACTAATATTTCTCGCATCCCAATATCTCTCGAACCACAGTATCCCTCGAATCCTCGCGCTCCTCAAACCCTACAGTTCTCCAAACCCTATTACACCTCGAACCCAACGATTCCTAAAAATCCAGTATTCCGATGCTCCCAAGATCCTTAAAATCACAGCATTCCTCAAACCCAAGTGTTCTCTCAGTATTCCTTCCCACTAATATCACCTCCCACCGATATCCAACGCTTCGCTCGCCCACTTTCCGATTCTATAGTCTCCACCGAAACGTCTCCCAAACCATCAACCAACTGATCCACCGATCCACTTAATTCGGCGAATCCTTCGCTAAATACCTCCATCCATAAAATTCAAAATACTCCACTCTTGGGAATACCTTATTACCAGAGATCCCAAAGAAACACGTAGCGAGCTTGCGATCGTAAAGCGACCCGCGCAAAGACGACGCAATAACGTTAATGCTCAGCGTCGTCTCAAAGCTGATCTACGCGAAGCCGCGTCAATCCACGGTGGCTTCCGGTCGACGGCTAAGCTCGACCGGCTGTATCATAGAGAAGAACGAGCGCAGGGTCGAGTTTATCCAGACTCGATGGATTATGGCCGAGCAATATTCGCGCGGAACTCGAGGATGGCCATTGATCGACGTCGATGAAAGGGAGGGCGACTCGAATACGACTACGCTACATATGTACATCGTATGGACGTCGAAATATTTACGGGGCAGCGAGTAGACATCGACGTCCACTCATCTGAAAATATTTTACGTTCCGTGACGTTATTTATAACTTTATACTGGGATCTGTCAGCGCGCGATACGTAGTCGCGTATGCCACTCGATTCGATGATCGAGTGTCGCTTATTTCGTATTGAGCTTGGCGAAAAAAAAAACGAGCTTCTATGACCGGAGGAAGCTGCTGGCTAGAGAATGACAAATAGAGCCTGTGCGTGCGTGTTTGAGTCATAACCGAGATTTCAGTATTGAAAGAGTACGAGTACAATATGATTTCGGTGGTTTCCAACGTGGATGTATGAATATGGAAATGAAGCGTAAACTAGGTTTCGAAGACAAGGGGAGCGAAGTTATTTTCCTCAGACTGGGTATAAATTTAATCAATTGCATTTCTGCTCGTGAGTAGGAACGTTGGTGATAAAGAAAATCTATTGGGAAGAATGTGTGAAACATTTGTTGCAGGATTTTTTGGATAATTGTGAAATAAAGTGTGTGGATAAATTATAACTGTAAATGTTAAATAATTGTATGTGATGTAGGATTTCGTTATGAACGGAAGACAGACTATAATGGAACCTTTTATTCTTATTTTACTAATTTTTTTTTAACGCGAAACTTCAAGTTAACGGCGAGATAGTTCCTTAAAATTATTTATCAAATGAAATTTGACACTTATCAGCCGGAAGGCCACTCGTAGTGACCATCACACTTTTGTTATAAAAAGCAGAAGGCCACTTGTAATGGCTATCACGCGAGTGCTATGTAAACAAAACATCACACATTTCATTATACATTCATTTCATTATTATACTTGCAAACACTTATGAACACTTATATACACTAATTTAATAAACGAATATGGTAAATTGAAGAGCGATACCCCACTTTCTTTTAAAAGATTCCTACTTCGTAAATTCAACTAACGTCTAAACTAAAAATATATATTTGTCGAACTAAATACACGTGCATCTGTAATATTAGGTATACTATTAAAAATAGCTGAGGAACGGAACATTTCTTAGTCTGCAAAAGACTGAATCGTTTGAACCCGAAGGCCGTCTTATCCGAAACTACCTTTGATCATTTGAATACAATTTAATTATATAAAACGATTTTTCTTATTAATACATATAGCTACAGTTTCTTTTTTTTTTGTTTCCATAAATATTATCATTGAATTTAACTAATAGCCTTCCTATTATAAGTGGACATTATAAAAAAAAATTAATAAATCTTTTTCTTGTAAGCGGACATTATAAAAAAAATTAATAAACCTTCCTCTTGTAAGCAGACATTATAAAAAAAGAAAATTAATAAATGTTGACTATTAAAAATTAAATTAAATTAAATTAAATACCTCATCTTCCACTTCTATAAAATACCATTCTAAAAAAACAATTTACATTTATTTACACCTAACGATACAATTTTCAATTTTCCAACACTCACAAAATACATAAAAAAAAAAAAGAACTTGGATGCATTTTTTAATTTTACACGAAGCGAAGTTTTGTGAAATGAAAGGGATCCTGATCGAGCACTCGAACAAGGTTAACTGACGATCTTAATGAGATTAAATATTGCATAATTAATGCAGGTCGTACATAAAAGCGTGGATACGTAATTTTACTGGTCCGCCAGTTGCGTGCACTCGGCACACGTGGCCATTTTTTCTGGGAGCAACATTAGCCGGCAGCCGACGAGGTCGCGAAATTGGAAATAAAATTACAAATAGTTCTATTAGCCTGTCCCCTATACGAGAATCGACGCGGTCGATAGAGTCGTGACAGGGGAAAATAATTTTCTTTCACCCGTGTCGTAATTACCCTCGTCCTCGCGAAGCATGTTGTACTTAATGGCAACGATGATACAGCAAGAAGAAGCATCGTACAATTTTATGTTACACCGAGTAACAGAACATTGACACGATATAGGTTGACTCGTTAACCCTTTGCGCTCTTAGTTACACTCAATATTTTATCTCAACTGGGTCGTGTTTTATAAAATGTTTTCGAAAGCTTACTCAATTTGCCTTAATTATTTTACATCCGCGTTGATAAATTCCTATAAAATTTAATTTCAATATTTATCGGGATCGTTCTCTTGTTAAAAAGAGAATATACCGAAATGGTTCGAGTCCATTTCAAGCTCGTAAAAATTCAGAACGATAGCAAGATCAAAGTAGTAGTTAATTAATTTTTTCGCGATCAAAATTCAAGATTTTTACAGTGATAACATATATATTATTATATTACACTGATAATTTTCATACAGTGATATGAAAAACATCGAAGAAGAGCCGCAGAAATGAATAATAATTGGTTTATTAACGCTAG
>SMSQ01020765.1:0-12781 GCA_019453375.1 Ctenoplectra terminalis
ATAAATTGAATATAATTAGATCTCCTAATAATTGATTCAATTCCTCACGCATAAATAAATGTTTTCATGCATAGATATTGAAAAATAGATAATAATTTAAAGTTTGAGCTAAGAAGATTATTTTTAAATGTAATCTTTCATACATCGTCGTTCACTATTTTTACCTTTTCAAGATACGAAATACAAAATACGAGAAATTTTGTCACCCGTCTGTGTTAATTGTAATAAACCGCATAAATTAGTCTCTATATATTGAATATAGTTAGATCTTCTAATATTTGATTTAATTCCTAATGAGTAAATAAATTGTTTCATAGATAGATATTCAAAGATAGACATTCAAAGATAGATATTCAAAGATAAATATTCAAAGATAGATATTCAAAGATAGATATTCAAAGATAGATTATAATTTAAAATTTGATTTGAGAAGATCATTTTTAAAAGTAATCTTTCATACATCGTCGTTTACTATTTTTACCTTTTCGAGATATGAAATACAAAATAGGAGAAATTTTGTCACCCGACTGTAATGTGTTAATTGTAATAAACCGTATAAATTAGTCTCTATAAATTGAATATAGTTAGATCTTCTATTCGATTTAATTCCTAATGTGTGAATAAATTTTGTCATAGATAGATATTCAAAGATAGATATTCAAAGATAGACATTCAAAGATAGATATTCAAAGATAGATATTCAAAGAGACATTCAAAGATAGATATTCAAAGATAGATATTCAAAGATAGACATTCAAAGATAGATATTCAAAGATAGATTATAATTTAAAATTTGATTTGAGAAGATCATTTTTAAAAGTAATCTTTCATACATCGCCGTTTACTATTTTTACCTTTTCGAGATATGAAATACAAAATAGGAGAAATTTTGTCACCCGACTGTAATGTGTTAATTGTAATAAACCGCATAAATTAGTCTCTATAAATTGAATATAGTTAGATCTTCTATTCGATTTAATTCCTAATGTGTGAATAAATTTTGTCATAAATAGATATTCAAAGCTAGATCATAATTTAAAGTTTGAGTTGAGAAGATCATTTTTAAAAGTAATCTTTCATACATCGTCGTTCACTATTTTTACCTTTTCGAGATACGAAATCCAAAATACTAGAAATTTCGTCACCCGTCCGTAATGTGTTAAGAAACGAGAACATTCATTTCATGTACATCCGTCTAAATTTGTCTGTACTCATTTGCGTACAACTAATTGATTTCGCAAGTCGAGATACAATTTCCATTCGATGCCGAGACCTTAGAATCTGCAAGTTAGCGAACTAACGACAGAATCCTCAAGGCGAATCGAAGGATCTTTAAGTGGGTTGAGGCTGAAGAATCTCATCTTTTTATATACATACATAGTTGCATCACGGAACGCATCAATCATTTCGAGCGTACGTGTGTTAGCCACGGAACAATACGATCTGAAAATCGTCTACGTTGGCGTTTCTACGAGCATTAAACACGTCCGCTTCTTCAGAGACTGTTTAGGAAGCGGTGTTCCCATTTGAACGAAAAGTTTACATGTTTCGTATCAAGTATTTGTTTAAATATTACTTAAAAGAAATTAAAAACGTGGATCACATATTTGATCGAAAATTTTAATGGGATAAATTTTTGCAAAAATCGTTAATTTTAACCGTTTAAGTGCGAAGTTCTTTTGGTGTGTCAGAAATTTTGCGCTGTATGTAAAAAAGGATTTCATGGAATTTGTGCAGCAAAACAGTCTTGTAATAAGCGAGAATAAAAAATATTTTTGTTGGTAAACACTACTTTTTATATAATAATTAGAGTAAATTACTGTCGTTTTTATTATTTTCCATAGAAAAAACTACGCATTTTATTCCGCACTTTTACCATATATACAAGAAAATTTTCCAGCACTCAAACGGTTAAAAGAGACAAATTCTTAAAAAAAAGAAAAAACAATCAAAACTACAAAATTACAGAGAAATAATGTGAAATGAAAATTCTACACGTTTCCTCTCGAGTAAATCATATTTTGTGTTTTTAACACATTTATAGAGTGTTTATTACTTTAAAAAATAAAAAAACTCGTACGATATTTAAATCTGATAAATAAAAACCAAAAATTATAGTTACAAATATATAACTTATTTTAATATTACAAACAACTGATGTATTTCAAAATAGAACTCGTTTCTTCGGCTTTAGAATATTTTTAATAATTTTTAAACATTACCTACTCTTCGTATAGTATAAAATATTTTCTGTACTGTACAGAATATGTATAAAAAAATACTAACAAAAATTAGATACAGGAACTACTGAAATTTCTAAAAAATATTAACAAGAAATGTTACGAAGTTGACAGACGCCGATTTTGATTAAATTTTTATATGATATAGATCTCGAAAAAATATTAGGTATTTTTTTATATTGATCATTATAAAGAGGTGATATCAGCCACAAAAGTATGATGTAAAAGTTTTTAAACAGATTATTAATTTTTTAAAAACTTGTTACACAGCTGGATTCGGCGTTAAAAAATAAACAAACCGTACATTTAAACTTTCTTTCTATCTCCAATAGTTTCCGAGATATACTGTCAAATAGATTTTTCAACCCTTCAAAACGAACGATAGTTGATATAAAAAAAACACGTGTCTAATATCTTTTCGAGATCTATATCATATCAAAATTTCATTCACTCCTCGACGTACGATTTAATTTAAATTATTTTTCATCTGGATGAGATTTATTTTTTTCACATGCTGATATAAGAAGTGTTTGAAAATAAAACAAGTTTTCATATTGCGAAATAAAGAAATTTATGCAATTTAACCATCTGTAGTCCGAATTTTGTTTGTTTATCAGAAAAAAAACCACGATTGATTACAGTTTCTTATTTTGATTTCGATTTTTTAACGCGTAATAATACAGTGATAACTAAATAAAATAAATTTTTTAAAATATAAATACATCAGTATGTAACTCTTAATTCACATGGCGTCATAGAGGGTTAACTGTAATACAAAGTAATTCGATTGTCATGACAAATGGAACTCGTCCTTATTCATTTCCTCATTCGTCATGTTTTCTCTCATTCGTCATGTTTTCTCTCATTCGTCATTGTTCATTTCCTCATTATCCTCATTCATTGACGAGTTACACTCGTCATTTGAGATCAAGGCGTTAAAGTCGGCGTGTATCAACTCTGTAACATTCCTTATAAGCTTTCCCATAAACTTGAATTCTCTAAAAAAATGTTCTCTACAGAGCGAGTCGCTGATAACCCAACTTAATAGTTGACGCGATTCAAAATAAACAATTTAAAAAAAAAAATTCTTATTGTTACGTCCTACCATCCTCTGACATTCTTACAACATTACATTATTATAATATTATAGTAATTATAATATTTTAATTATAGTATTTTTATATTATAATACCATAATTAATTATAGTATCATAGTAATACATTATTATAATATATTATAGTATTATAGTAACACATTATTATAATATATTATAGTATTATAGTAATACATTATTATAATATATTATAGTAATATATATTAATTATATATTAAATATATATTTTTTGAATCATGTGTATTTGATAATAGTAATTTAATAATACGGAAAATTTTAGTTGTAGGATATTGAATCATGTATTTGACGATATTTTTTGAATAATGCAGTAATTTTAAATTATAGGCTTTTGAATCATGTGTATTTTATAATATTTTTTTTTAATAACATGGTAACTTTCAATTATGTGTTTTTGAATCATGTGTATTTTATAATATTTGTTTAATAACGATGAAATTTTAAATGAGAGATTTGTGAATCATGTGTAATCCTACAACTAAAATTTTCCGTATTATTAAATTACTATTATCAAATACACATGATTCAAAAAATATATATTTAATATATAATTAATATATATTACTATAATATATTATAATAATGTATTACTATAATACTATAATTAATTATAGTATTGTAATATAAAAATATTATAATTAAAATACTATAATTACTATAATATTATAATAATGTAATGTTGTAGGAATATCGGTGGGCGGTGGGACGTAACAATAACAATTTTTTTTTTTTTTATTGTTCAAATAAAATAAAAATATAGTATAATATATAATAGTAATTACCGTGACATTCCGTCATTAACATCATCTTCACCATTAGTATTGTTATTATTATTATTATTACTATGACTATTATTGTTATTATTATTATTGTTGTTGTTATTATTACCTATACTGTTATCATTGTTATTAGTCACTATTATAATTATACTGTACACGCACAAATATTTTATTCACAATGGCCCATCCCTTTCCTCCAACACTCCTTTTTGCCACACTCTTTTACCTTCCACCTCTACATCATCTTTTCCCAACGTTTTTCCTTCAACACACAAAAATCGGCAGATCCTTTCCAATCTCAAAAAATCATTACAGGAAAGTAAAGTTTCCAGCATGATTCACCTAATTCTCCCAGTCAAACTCCGAAGCAGGATTAAAATCCACGATTACGATCGGGAATCGACCAATCTGGTCGAAATCAAACATCACGCTTATATTAATGAAAACAAAAAAATAATACCAGTAGTTATGCCTTATAAAAAAAAAAAAAGATTAATAAATTACAATTAGCTACATTAATAAATTATCTCTTCACAGATGATGTTCCTTACATCTGGACATCCGGACGTCTCTGCGACTTTAAAGGCTGCGAGAATCGCCGTGATCTCGAGCCCAAAGTTCTCTATGGATGGTTCTGGTCGGCCAACAGGAAGAAGATGGCACCAACAAATCAAATTCCCGAAGGTTGGTCGTTCAATCCATGGTCTCAGACCGGTCACAAGAAGCTCAAGCAACCGGACAACGCTGAATTCGACATAAATGGCACCAACGAGTCTTGCATGTCTGTCTTGAACAACGTTTACAAAGATGGTATCAGCTGGCACGATGTTGCTTGCTATCACCAGAAACCATTCGTCTGCGAGGACTCTGACGAACTTTTGAACTATGTGGCCAGCACCAATCCCAACATCCGCCTTTAAAGGCCTCGTGGATGAATAATCCGCATTATCAGCACCTGTCTTAATCGTTTCTGTTGCAGCTCAGGCGAAACACGAATTAAAACACAAAGAAAACGAAAAAAATAATCATCGAACATTTTTTTTTTTTTTTCTACTATTTATATAAATTGGTTTCTTGTCAGCTTTAAAGCATTGTCTTTCGTAACGATGTATGTCTTAAAGTTTTAATCGAATAGTAAATATTTTAGATTTACCGAGCGTAAAATAAGATATGTATGATAAAATAATAATTAAAGAAATGAAGTATACTTTTATTAAAATATCCGGTGTTTCGTTGATTATAAAAAGGAAACAAATTGTTATATTGAATTCATAAAGGAATTACGAGGATGAAGTTTAGTTAAGATTAGTAGGATGAAAAAGTAACTTCTTTGTTCACATAAATGTATAATATTCCAATATTTAAAGATTTGATATAAAGAAAACTTATAATAAATCGAAGAACCAGTATCGTAATTTTTCAAAAGTATTTAAATAATTTGTTTCAATGTAATACGAATTTTGTTACAATAATTATATGTACATGTTATACATGTGTTAAAATTATTCATTAAGTGTTCGTAAATATCATCAGCCTGTGTCTCGTCGCTGCACTCTTCCCGCACTCATTTCTTCAAAAAATTAAGTAATTTTTTTACATCGTGTTTAATTTGTATTTAAGGTACCAACTAACGAGTAATTAACGATGTAAACATATTTATTAATAGATATTTGGCAAATAGACTCTGTACATTTACAAATAAACTTTAATTGTAGGTATTTAAAAAGTCCGTTTATTAACCAAATCTTAGGAACTACATATATGAATTGACCGTTATACAAAACTGATCATAATGTTTCATATGTTAACATAGTTCACTCATTGTTTGTTGTAGCAGTACTAGATTCAAGTTCTTCGTATAGTTGTTCGTCTTCTTCTGCACTGGAAACGGAATCGCCCTTTTTCTTTTTTTTCCTATCTTTAAGTTTATTAAGTCTTAATTTCATTCTACATTTACGTTTTCGGGGTAAAGATGTAGGATCTGCAAATAAAATATTCCAATACAAAATTGTTTGCATATTTTACCTTTTAGTAGCATTGTTTGCTAATAGATTAAATAAAAAAAAAAATACAGCATTAAATTTCTAAATTACACGATTGATTACGTATATTTATCTATTTTCTTTTTAACACTAGAACTACCGACGATTAAAGTATACTTATTTAGTCAAATGAAATCAAAGTGAAAAGTATATAAAATAATATGCAATGCAATTCAAACAAAAGTTTATCTATATTTTTAATAGAAAATCACGGAAAATCTGTCGAAAGGCACCGTAGTTAATTTATAAAAATTCTGTAAAAAATTACGAATGGGTCATTTTGACCACCTTGGTGGTTCTAGTGTTAAAAGCTGATATTCATTTCTTGATTCGCCATTAAATATACAACACAGAAAAATAAATAGCAACTATTATAATTGCTTGAACAAAAAAAAAATACTTAAAAAAAATTGATTCTTCAATGTAATGATAAAGCTATAATATTTTACATTAAACCTTAACTAAAATATTGATACATACGATCTTCAGGAATGTTCATCTGCTTCCTCAAAACAGCTCGAACTTGTTTGTTAATGATCTCTCTACACTGCATGTCGAAACCACTTGGTAACCAGCCTCTTTTTTCATGGCACCTGGTACCAGGTAAAGGATCGGGTAATTTTGCTAACATTTCTTGTATTTCATTTACGAGAACGTCACAGTACTGAAAGAAATTTCACAGTTGAAGTATAATATGCATGCAAATTTTTAATTGTACAAAAATAAAGAAATTAAACTAAACCTGGTAAAACATTTGTCTTGAAGGAGGTACCATTCCCTCCCGGTAGATATACACATTTTCGCTTAAATCTTGTTCCTTTTTAGAACTCTGTTCTTGACTCGAAGCTGTGCTTTGTACAATTGTCTTTTGTTTTGCAGCTGGTGTAGATTTGTATGGCAACGTATAATCTGAATAATTTCTTTTACACTTTACAGTAGATCTCAAACCATCTACGTAAAGCGAAAAAAGTGAATGAAGTAATTTTTGGATATAAATAATATTATATTAATAATGATAATATTAAAAAAAGAAACCTACGCATGGCTTTTAATCTGTAGTCCAAAGTTTGGTATTTTCTTGCAGAAATATCTTTTCTTGGATCGTAACCTAGTTTCACCCACATAATCTTCCATGGACCAGTTACAAAATAATATGATACTGCGGGTAGTAAAAATTTCAATCGTTCATTAGAAAATTTAGTCTTATACATTATTGCATTCTTCGACCAAATTGGTCGTTCCTCAAAAATTTGACGAATTTGTTGGTATTGAATGTTCTGAATGAATTTGACTTTCATAGCGGTTTCTATGCCTGTTGGTGGTTTAGTAGGAACTTCTGGTGTTGAGAAATAAATAAAATTTGAAAATCCCGACTTTCTTTTCCTACTCTTTCCTATTATATTGTCTGGACAGGGATTTACTTCAGTTTTTGGTACATATTGTTGTACTGTATCCATTCTGCTGAACGCAGCTGGTGGCAAGAAGTAAGGTACATCGTTCCTCAACCAAGAGTAATGTGGTATATTGCTGGGATAAATCTTATCATATATACATTCCAGTTTTTTAGGATCTTCTTTGCTTTGAGTCATGGGTAAATACTGAAAGTCGCAAAGATCTGAAAGGAATTATTTAAAATATAGCATACCTCTTTTAAATAATATTACAAAATTATTTTTGTATTCAACGAGCCCTAAAAAATAAAAAAAAAAAAAAAAAAAACAAGACGAGATGTTTATTATTCTTATAATTAATTGTTGACTATAATTTGTTACTGGAATAATATTATAGAATTACTTTTTTTTATATAATCTACTATCTTATACTTTATATAAACTAAAACATTATAAAATACAATGTATTCATCGATATGAAATATAAACCATTTTATATTGTAAAATAGATCAATTTCTTTTTCATTTTAAACGATACATACTCATAAATCTAAATTCTGTATCAACTCGACCTAAAACTTTTAACTTCGGCAATTCATAATCCTTATCCTCAGAAAGATCCTCATATTTGTCACGATCAAACGTTGGTGCTATATTTTTCTTGCTTTTTAATAAATTTGCATCGTTTATGTTCAATGATAAATCTTGTGAATCTTTATTTTCAGAAAATGAATCCCTATGAGAAGGACCAGCANTTATAATATCAACATCAACTGATGCATTCACGTATATTACTAAGTAATCTTTAACTTCGTTGTATAATTATAATACGATTTTATTTATGCGTATATCTTTCTTCGATATATTCACTGATTTAATAAAACGATAGTAAGAATATATATTTATTTCTAAATGACGTTAAATTTATATTAAAAAATTGTTACATTTAAAACTTATTATACCTTGTAAAATAATAATTTAAACAAACCGATGAATATATCGTGCTCGGAATCGTGATTTCACTTTTGAGGTTAGATTCACAATGATTGAGGTTAGATTCGATATTAGGCTACAATAAACATGGCCATGTGAAATTAGAAATCCGCGCAACGTACTACCCGGATTATTCGAATTGTATAAATATTGGGTCGTCCGGAAAGTTGGTGCCGATTTTTAAGGAAAATTCAAACGCAACACATTTAAATTTCCTTGTACATTTATTAAATCGTATATGTTCCATTTTGTTCTATAACCTTTCTCCGTCTCTCGCGTAACTCGAATATCCCATCCTTCCAGAACTCCTTAGGTTCTTCGGCGAAAAACATTTCCATATTTAACGCTGGAACCACCGTGCCAGTCAAAATGACCGATTCGTAATTTGTCATAGAAATTTTATAAATTTACAGCGGCGCATTTTCAGGGATTTTCTATAATTTTTTAAACGAAATACGCGCAAAGAATTATTACCCCTGATATAAGTATTTTTTCAAATACTTATCATTTCGATTTTCTTCCTACAAATAAATCTATTTTAATCGTCGCTACTTCTACCGTTAATAGCGTATAAAACTAACGAAAATGAATATATCCTAACTAAACTTTTCTCTAAAGATGTCTGAATTATCATTCTTTAGAATATGTACGCGTATCATTTGTTTTCAATCGTTCCGACATATTCGGACCTGTTCTAATGGCATTTACCGAAAATCGGCACGAACTTTCCGGACAACCCAATATATTGAACATATTTAATATGTCACAATAATAATTGATTTCATTAATATATGAATATATGATTGTATTATTAGAAACACTTCCAAAATCTTTTACTGTAAATGTGTAATATTTATTTACTACTATTGTACACAATATTAAAATTTCATTTTACAGAAGAATTGTTGAATTAAAAATTAATCACATATTGATTCATATAAATAGTATGTTTTTCAACATGATATGTTGCAATAATATGATCAAGTACTGGTCCTACCGTTAATAGCGTATAACTCTAACGAAAATGAATGTACAGTAAAGACTCGATATATGTTCGAAAGAATCTATACGATATATGTTCGGAGGTTATCCCCACCACTAGGGGGGTTTCTCCCTGAAGCAAGCACGAGAGAAATATGACACCGCGCGCCTTCCCTTGGAAGATCTCTATTCTATTCGTATCGGTGAAATAACACTATTGCAGGGATGAAACTTTTTCATTTTTCATTTTTTTTTTATGACAATTGCATTAACATATCGATGAGTTTTTCCTGATTAAAATGAGACCAAACACGAAATTATTATGATATTTTTAAGTAACCCGAATAATTTTGAAATAATTTACTTTCTGTAAATGCTCGCTTCACATGTTAAATTAACCGCGAATTAATATTTAACGTTATATGTTAGGTATTGAATATAAGGGACAACTAGTAACAATGATTAATTCATCTCTGTAACAATTAAACTTAACAATTTTTTGTTTTGCAATTAATTACACATGATTTCTATTTTTCTTCTTTATTGACTTTCGTTGTGGGCAGTCGACTTACAAGTCTTCTGACGAGTAGAGGCATTGTTAAGAATTCAAAATTACTTTGCGTGGAGTACCGTTATTAATAAAATATGCAGGTACCTTCCTAAAATTTGACGGATGGAACGTAGGTAATAAAGATTCACCCTCTACGTCTGCGCTTTTAAAAATTTTATGTATTAATAACATTTTTGTTCAAATAATATAATGTGTAAATAAAAAAATGTCTTTATCGCATTGGTGTTACTTCACGAATATGTAGGCATTTAATTTTGAAATCTTATGTCAGCATTTTAGCCACTGTTTCTTTCTATGTTGACGTCAGTGAAACAGAAACAATCGGAGAACCGATTCTTCTGTCCGCTATATGTACCTCAGCGATCTCGACCTATGAACATATATAGGCACCAGGGCTCGCATTTCGAACATATAACGTACAAAAGACTGTCCCGTTCGAGAATAACCGGTTTGATTCACTTCCCTTCTGGATATATGTTCGGTTTCGACGCGACTGAACCTTCGTAGGACAGACCCTCGAAACTCTATGTAGTTTGCCGACGTCGATAAGCATAGAAAAAACAGCGAGAAAAGAGGAACATTTACAAGCCTAATCATCGTAACCAATTGTCATAACAGTATCGGGTTTGGTCTCATTTTAATCAGCAAGATTTCACCAATATGTTGGTGAAATTTTTATTACAAAAAAATTAAAAATAAAAAAGTTTGTTCGATGCATTAGTATTGCCTCACCGATATATAGGCATCTTATCTTTACGACCACTTCGACTCCTAGTCCCTCTTTTTTCTTCATCGAACTGTCTCTCTCTATGTTCGTGAACGCCGGCGATACACAAATCGCTCGCAGAAGCGAGTCCCCTGTCCGTTATATGTTTCTCGCCGGTCCCGAATTCTGAACATATATCGAATCTTTACTGTATCCTAACGAAACTTTTGTGTAAAGATTCCCGAAGAGTCACTCTTTAGAATATGTACGCGTGTCGTTTCTTTTCAATCGTTCCGAAATTTTCGGACCTGTTCTAATGGCACCTGCCGAAAATCGGCACCAACTTTCCGGACAACCCAATATATTGAACATATTTAATATGTCACAATAATAATTGATTTCATTAATATATGAATATATGATTTCCGGACAACCCAATACATACAGGCTTAATAAATTTTTTTAATTTAACCTTGGTTACTTTTGAATATAATCTTCGAGTAGAAAAAAAGCGTATAAAAGAAATTTAAGTATTCCAATTTGGAAAATAATTGTATAATAATTAAATAAAATAATTATCAGTAATTATAGGCATTTAAATAAACAGTATAAATTGATTATTTAATAAAACATTGAGAATAAAGTTGCGAATTAAAAATATTGTTATATCTTGTAATATATTCTACACAAATTACACGTTCGATTTACGAAGCTGGAGACACTTTTAATTATTCCAAATTTTGAAATAAAATATTATCGATACGTATGAGTTCACCACAAAATTTATTCAAAAATTAGTAACGTTTTAACCCTTCGAACTCCGCGCCATTCTCGACGTTGGCTACCAGCTACTCCGCGCCACTTTGTAACAGAAACGGACATTTTCAAACTCTCGTATTATTTTGTATAGCTTTGGAACTAAGTAACTTATTACGATGATATTCGACTTACATGAATTGGTTGAAATCGAGAAATGTATATTTGTAAAAAAATCAATATTTTATTTCTTATTATTTTTTACAGTATGGTAAGTTTCGAAACACTCCCCAATATGCATTGCAGGCTGATCAGTGCACGTTTGACAATAATAAGTGGTTTGACGCCTGCCACCAGCTGTTTTCCTGTTGGAACAAACTATGCAATCCTGTTTTCTTTGTCCCACATCGGGAATATGTAGTTTATTGTCTAGTCCGACGTCTTCAAAAGATATGGATGGACGCGAGCACGCGTCCTTGTATATATCTTAGTAATTTTACGATATTTTGATTTGATTTCTTGTTCCATTTCAAGAGAAAACTTCAGGGAAACATGAATGACTCAAAAAGTTGTGCTGAACAAACTCAATTCCCCGTAATCGCTAATAAACTTAAATGTCTTATCGGAGTGATAAGCTAAGATTACGATGCTCCTGAGAGGGTACAACGGAGTGTAAAGGGTTAAAGAATACTTTTTACATAAAAAAAAAAAAAGAAAAGAATATACCAGAATATTGTAACATGGTACCAATATTGACAAAGAAATTATAAAATATTAGGTTGTCCCAAAAGTTTCTACCGTTTTATTAATAAGTAATGGATACATAATATTTTATGTTTTACGATATATTATTATTTTATACAGGATTCATTTTGCGCTATTTTTTCCCTCCATCTCTCGTTTAACAAATAAGGCTGAATGTTTATTTAAACATTGCTAGACGAAAGCATTGCGTGAAGATAACGGAAGGAACTTTCGGGACAACCTAATACAATGTTTCTCTTACACTTGTATAAAGATCATGCTTCTATGTCAGTCATATAAATTTACATTCATTCTACTTAAGGGTATTTACATTATAATCTTTATATAAATTTTTTTATCCGATTTCACCAAATGGTCAAATAATTATAGACGGTAGCGTATACAGTAGTTTATAGAGTTTTGTAATTAACTATATAGTAAGTTA
>SMSQ01020768.1:0-15772 GCA_019453375.1 Ctenoplectra terminalis
ATCCTATCAACAGGCTCTGTCTGCAAAATCCGAGCCAAATGTGGAAACAGATGGTTCTGAATTTGTACTCAGATTTTGTCAATATCTGCAGCCAATCTGGTCACAGATTGTTTGTAGTGTAATAATTTTAGAACCCGTGTACTTTAGAATTTTCTTTTCTCAGCATTTCCGATTCTATCGAATATTATCTTAAAATGAAAATTATTTAACCCTCTATGAGATCCTGTGACTTAAAAGTTACAAACTAATGTATCTATATTTTAAAAAATTTGTTTTATCTAGTTATCACTGTTCTATTAAATTTGATTACTGTACTACCGTAGCGACACCATGATCCATCTATAGCAATTATTGGTTTAAAAATTTTCAAATCTAAGTGAAAAGCAATCGTAATTTTTTCTCTGATAAGCAGACAAAATTTGGGCTATAGAGGGTTAAAAACACATTTCAAAATCTGTTTTACCCTTCTATCTACAGTGAAGCTATTATTACAATATTGCATGACCTTTGGAATTATAAAATTCAGTCAAATACATGGATTTTTCCTTATTTTTGTAGAAATAGACATATTTCATTTGGATTAAATTACTATGTCACTCTGTGTACATTTGTACGATATTTGTAAAATGCTAGCAAGATTGTTGGTTATGTGACACCTTAGTTTGTTCGTTGAAGAATTGATTTTACATAAAGAATGAATAAAGGTTATTGAGATATTGTACATGTATAAGTAACAATTAAAGTTATTATGTAAAAAGAAGGCAGATAATGTTGGCACTTATACGCATATTTTGATACTTTCAAATATAACTACTCATTTTCATCTAATATTAACTAGTACCGAATGATTTTTGATAATTATAACGTAAAAGTATTATATACCATACAGTACATTCAATATGAAAAACCACAATGTTCGTAGAGAAAGATACTAACAAAATAGGCGGCATAATTGAGTAATTATATCTATACAAGATAATCTATCTTTATTTCTAAGAAAATTTATCTCAGAATGTACGTTAAATTGAAAGAGTCATAGTATTAGATATTAAAGGATATTGAATCTGTATATTTTTTTGATATAGATAAAAACGACATAAAGAAACATACCGGATTACATCTAAATTATAAAATATTATTGAAAAATTGGAAAATAAACTGTAATCGTTAGTATATTTGAAAATGTAACAGCACATTGTGTACTGTGCATTTAGAGTTCAGAGAAGGAGATAAACTAATCAGTCATTTCAGAAATATTATAAAGATTCGAAATTAGCTTGCTGTTTAAAGTTATTTACCAATAAATTCCATTATATCATTTCATTTTTCTGTCGTTTCATCCGTTGTATCTTTTCTTTACGTTGAGTTCACTTATTGTTTATTTTAAGGACAAAAGATTGATATACAGGGTGTATCGAAAATCGTGATACAAGCCAGAAGGAGGGTAGTTCCTTGTGTAAAAGTAAGTCGAAAATGTAGAACGATAATTTTTTACGTATAGTTTCCTTTTCGAGAAAATTGACTCTAAAATTCCGTCGACTGAACAGGTTTCACCATATATAGCTACTCTGTTTGTGTTTATAATAGCAGCGGCTCATCGTTTGAAATTTTGGAGGTGCTGCAACTTTTGGAATGTACATAAACACTGCAAATACAGTGTATTGGATACAATATTAGAGTTATGGTGAACATTAAAAAAAAAAATTAAACATAAAGAAATATTGTTTTGCAAATAAGCAATGGCGGACAGTACCGCATTATGCTAATAGCATCTCACTATGACGTGCACATGCTTGCGCGCGTAGCAATATCTTTCTAAGTGCTACCGCATGAATTTTTATTGTTTTTATAAAAAATAAGAGGATCGTATAAAATTGTTTCTGATGAAATTAAGTATTACAAGCAAATATAAATAAATTGACAAATATATTTATATATAGAAAAAATGGGAGGTTCTGCAATTTCGCAATGCACGAACCGCCTCTGGTTTATAAATAATCAACATCTTGGGAATCTTATCGAATCGTATTATGTAACACAAAAAAATGTTTCACTCGGTTCATTAACACAATTATTTGATAATATACAAGATCACGATACGCGGCTCACCCTGTATCTCAAATAATAGTTGAAGCGTATTTAAACTCTAAGAAGAGTTACTCGATATCATTCAAAGTTGTAGCAATGATCTTGAATGATCATTTTAAAACGAACTACTTAATTTTACATATGTTGTACTTTAAAATTTTTTTAATTGTTCTTATTTTATTATATCGATCCTTTTTATACCAAAAAATATATGTTTTATTTAATAAATTATACAGTTCTTGAATTCCTTTAACTGACAATGAGAAGAACGTTTCTTCTGAATTATTTTGTTTTCTTTTCAATTCGACATATTTTCCGGGACAAACAAATGCATAAAAATAGATTAAGCTTTATATGTTGATTACCATTGGCACTTAAAAGATGCCTCGTCAAATTCATTACTGTGATTATAAATATCTTTGCCATAAATTCAAGATATGAAATATGGTAAACATTAATACTGTATGCACGTAAAATTTTTAAACTCGTATTTTGTGTACTTTCATACCTTTAGAAATGTAAAAATTATCAAGGAAATGTTTTTTACAGCAAACTATTAAAATAGAATTGTCACCTCGGTTTCTACTTGTATTATGAAACTATTACTTGGTTTCAACGATATTTTTATGTCGATAAACAAACACTTCATGTTATAATTGGGAAGCGCTTTTAAACGACATTTCGATGGTATGTTATAACTTGTCGACCTAGCTTCGATATTGATAAAAAATATTACCTAAATTCGATTACACATCATCTAAAAACAAAGCAATAAATTAAAGCAATAAGTGGTGATAAGTTTGTAAATGTTCCTGCAGACGCACAATATAAATTGTCTCTGTGATAAAACGTGGCAGGTGGATGTTCATCTCCTGGCTTACAGTATTCGTGTTTCTCTTTTAGTTCCGCCTGGAAAAAGAGAAATAAACAGTTAATAACTTCTGTTCTACATCGTAGCTTTAATTAAGAAATATGAATAAAATTTGAATGACTCAAATTATTTTATGATTATTTAAAAATTTAGATTTCAAAATATTGTAAAAATATAAGCGTTTTTTCATTTTAGTAAAGACATTTTAATAAAGTTTGGACAATTTATTTTCAACTATTAAAAATTTGATTATATTGAATTTTACTACTTAATTATACCATACCATTTTATGAATACTATTTTATGAATGAATGTAATAAATTTTACTATACATTCTAAATATTATCAAAACACTTATCAAAAGTTTTTACAAAATGCACAACGTTTATGAATAAATACATTTGTTATATAGGGTACACCACACTATTTTTAGGCCAAACATTGTTAGTATATTTTATGAATATAAATAAGAAAAAAATATTATATAAAACATAGATCGTTTGAAACTCTATGAAAAGTTATAACATAAATATGAAATACGAAATCAATGTAAATGAACTTGCAGTTACTACATATGACAAATTAACTTGTAACAATAGATCGGAGATATTTACATTTTATCTGTTTATACCAGTTTATCTCTATTAATCTATTATTCCTTACACTTTGAACAAGAGCTAAGAAGAAAAAGATTTTAGAATATAGAAGTAATTTAAAAGTAAACAAATATGAAGAAACCCTATTTATTAATCTTATTAAGTCCTTGTTATTTATGGATAATGTACACAATATTTTCTTGAATATTAAATTCTAACAAAAGTATAAATTTGAATTAATATATATAAAGAATAGAGTCTGTAAGTTCGTGTACTATAAAATCAATTATCAATCAATTATATTATATAAAATCAATAATATTTGTATAAAGTAAATATGAAATTGAGTATAATAATTAAATATTAAATGATGGTAGAAATGTTTAGTTTTACATATATAATCTTTAAATCATGTATTTAGTAATATAATTTATAAATGACAATACAAAAAGATAATAACTAACAAATATTTTGTTTAATATAATATTAATGTTTACCTGACAAATATCTCGGCACGGAGGGCAGATTAGAGCACCTTTATGAAGCCAACCATTTTGTAGTATTCTAATAGCAATTTCTTGACCAGCGTGATAACAAGTGTATGTGTAATTTGCAACCTACAAAACAAAATACATTTAGTTTCATATTTCTTGAGAAGCTGAATCCATATTATTCATCTCATAATAGAAATAACGTAATTATAATGATACAATTACATAGTGTAATACAAAATTGAATTTTGTTTCATGACACTGACCATAATATGCAATCTACCAGCTTCGCATTTATACTGGTAACATCCAGAACCCCAATGCTGCCATTGCCGAGCTTGTTTACAAGTTCTTTCTTCCCACATTTGATTTGTGTGGTCAAAGCATCTCGAATGCAGACCATATTTTTCTAAAGCAAAGTTCTTATCTGGATCTGTATAAAAATTGAACCAATTCATGGAATTAATGAATCACACACTCTACCTACTACTTGCTAAAAACACTAATTGTATTATTAATGAAAAGTAAACAAATTAGTATGTGTTTTAAATGTATGAAAAACATACATTATTGAATCATGTTAATATACCACTTTATATTTATTTTTAAAGTATTATTAGACCTTTAGTAAGTTCATACTGTTTTTATGCGATAAATATTGGAAGCTAGAAGAAGTTAAATGTTAACTTCATGTTCATACTATCTTAAAGCATATAACTCCTGTATTTTATTACGTTAAAATTTGTCTTATCTGCTTTTTCTTGTGTTAAATTAGTAAACCCGAACATTTTATTTTCTGCGTTTTAAGCTGTTCGAAACATGTATTTATTTACCGTTTATGGAGAATACTCTATTGTTAAGAGAACAGCTCAAAAATAGTTTGCACGCTTCAAGAATGCAAATTTTGATATCTCTGACGAACCACATTTTGGACAATTATTCGTCATCGATGAAGATCATTTGAATGTCTTAATTTTAGAGGATGTTCGTTAAACAATCCGCAAATTAGAAAAATGTTTTTCTAATGGTAAAAATAAGCTCGAATTTATTGAACAACCTAATATTATTGATAATAATATTATAATAACGAAAAGGAAATATAAAGTTATTATTCATTTACCCTTTTTGATTTGCAAATAAAACAATTTAGAAACATAATTATATTTTTCTTTAGTTAAATATATTAACATATAGATAGATATTATTGTATGTTTAATTATTTAAAAACATTTGAATATAAAATATATTTATAAACTTATTTAATTTATAAAAATATAAAATTTATCGCTTCGATTAAAACAATATTTACAGTAGAACCCTCGAATCCGCAGGTGATATAATCAAGAGCTATTTCAGGTATCTAAAATCACACATGGTATTGAACCCTACGTACATTGTACAAGTTGTTTTTTGTTTGGAATAAAATAAATTGTACATTACTATACTTATGCGCTCTCTCTTTCCAGAATTAACGGGATTTCAAGGTTTTAGTTTCGTATTCAATGGATGATGAAGGAATGGAAAAACAGAACCTTACTTTGTAGCGAAACCAAAAATTAGACAGAAAATTTTGTTTGTACAACTTTAGTGTCCTTGAAGAACTTATTATTGTAGGCTGTTAAATTTGTCTTTAAAGTGACTATCGAAAAAATCATATCGAAAAAATATAGCAAGCCATTAAAAAAAAAAAAAATGTTCTTCGTATCTCATTAATCCCTTCCCTTACAATAAAACTGTTGTTACTATACGCCAACCCTACGAAACTATCCAACTTCTACAAGACAGATTTTGATGAAGTTTTAAATAGCATAAATATTTCAGACGATAAAATTAGATCCAATACTCTGTATACATATGGGATTTACAACTATTTGTAATTCAGAGTACCTGCTGTAGATTTTGAAACATATCATCCACGGATATTCTTGGATTCCGGGATGACGAAATCGAGTTTAACACCTTTTTAATATTATCCAAAGAATTTTTAATCAAGACGCGTGATCGGTTCGGGTTGGACAATGAATTGACAAAGATACTGCTCGTACCCGCAACAAAATTCTAATCATCCTAAATACGTATCTGCAAAAATATAGAATATAGGGTTGTTTATGGGAAAGGTGGACGAACTTAGCCCCTTGATGAGCCATCCTAAGTAGAGTCAGATCCTGACCTTTAAGCACGACTGATTCGTCCTAGCGAGCAATGTTTGTCGTAACTAAGGCTGGGTCCGGGAGTTCTTATTATCTCAAATCTTAGTCATCCAACAATATGGGGATTCTACTTTATAGATATAAAAATAATATAGTTCCAAAGGAATAATTTAGGTAGTAACATTTTTTTTTTCTTTTTTAACGAAGCAATGGACTTTTCATACTAAAATTTAAAAACAATGTCGAATTTTTAGCAATAAAGTTTTATAGAATGAATGTTGTACCAATCATTGGTGTGTATTGGTTGGCGGACCACGCTGCATGTAACTTGTTACACTTTTAGTGTTAAGCAATGAAACTTAGTAATAAATAAACAATAACTACATTTAATAATGTAGTTTCTTTTGTCTCTATCTATACTATCATTCAGTTTATAAAAAATGACACAGTGGAAAACAAACTTAATAAATACAGTAGGTGATAGTTTTCATTACTACATCTAAATTAAATTTCTATTATCGGTAGTGATACACTTACGAGGATTGTTCTCTTCGTACAGACAGTGAGACCCTCTAATTACAATATTTCGAGCTCTCCATGTAAATTCTTGTATGTACGGACAATAATCTGCCAAAGACACTGAACCACCATAGTATTGTTCTTCTCCAGCTGGTACGTGGGGAATAGAATCGAAGTTCTAAAGAATAGATCAGAATAATAATATTTTTCATACAAAGTTGCAATAATATTTTATGAAAAGTTACGTTCTTAAAACACACAATTGAATTAACTTAGAAAAATACAAAATAATTAGACAAACGAAATAAAAATATAAGGTTTACATAAAATGTAAAGCTTTTCAAAGATATGTAATTTTGCGTATTTTCGATTTATTAAATACAATTTTTACACATTTTTCTGACAGATATCAACCAAGTCTTATCAGATCACTTATTTGCAGAAAAATATGAATTCTTTCATTTTTTACACTATTCATAAATCATTTTTCTTTTACTTCCATTAGTAGCTTTCTTAAGAAGAGTATCTTTTTAGGGATATCTTGTGTAAGCACTTAACACATTGCGTACGGTGCTCTGCTCGCGCAACGCGCTCCCAGGACCCGCACATTTTTGGGCGCTCTAGAAACACTTTATACGATGCATATATTCACTTTTTTAATTCGCATTTGGTAGCAGATATTCAGATAAAGTATTCTTAAATATTACTATATATTTCTTATACATCTTTTACATTTTTTATATTTTTAATAATTTTAATTATTTATTTTACAAGTTTGAATAATCCTTTAGCGTATGATACCGAGCGAAGCATTCTCCCTTGTTATTATCATTAAAAAACTGAAACTATAAATGATTTTTAAAAAGCTGTTTCCATACAAATTAAAACACGAAGTTTGAAATAATAAAATGGTGTACAACAATAAAACACTTTATAAGGTATGATGCACAGAGACACAGAGCTACCAATGTAATGGCTATACCGACCCACTGATTTTTACGCTCTCAGAATGTTGACATTCATTTTTTTTCGCTAACCATTTGTTAAGGAAATACGCAAGACTTCGTTACCGTGGTAACGTAACAAAAAGGATTCCTTCGGATTCCTAAAGACGACATATCTCGTCTCTCGTACGCAATGTGTTAAGAAATAAAAGTTTATAAAAAGATACAGTAAAGGAAAATACGAGTTTCATTATGAAATGTGTATAGTTTATATAACCGTCACAAGAAAGAATTTATCATGCAATGTCATAATCATTTTGCAGAAAACTATACGTCACAGATTATTACATACCTGGTATTTTTTAGGTAGTGGTTGCGGGTATTTAATTAAGTTGCACAATGCTACCGAACTTCGGTCATCAGTACATTCGGTTTGTAACGGATCTTGTTTAACCTTATTACAGAACGGATGAATAGACTTTCCTCTGAAAATCAATAATCAATTACATTAAAAATATTTACAATTAGTGTTTTTAGAATAAATAACTTTATAAAATGTAATATATTAGGTTTACTTATTTTTGTGATCTGTATTCTGATAGTAGAAACATTTTATAGCATTCGTATTTAGCTACGTTATAAAGTAATAATTCTAAAAAGTATCGTGGAAATGTTTAGTCTGGAGCGATAGGTGTGTAAACGAAGAGTATTTGGGACAGCGCGATAGAGGTACGAAAAAAGAGTGTTTGGACCGAGTGATCGAGATTACCGTATGACTGAATATTTTCTGAGAATGCCTGGATAGAGTGAAAGAGAATGAGAAATCGAAACAGAGAAAATGTTTGAATATATGGTTGGGGAAAATGCGCGTGCGAGTTAGTCTGTTATAGAGTCCGGTATCTGGTATAGAAAGTCTGAGATTGAGAGTCGAGAGAGTGAGAGTACATAGGGAGAGCTAAGAGTTTTAGAGTCGTAAAAAAAAGAGCTTTGCTCAGCTTAAATTTGAGTTCTTTACCTGTCTGTAACCCAACATCCCTACAATATTTATTCAATTTAATTATTTTACATATTTACAAAATACATATTTATCATAAATCGTCATTAAAATATTAAACCAATTTTCATGTCTTTTTTATGTTGCATCCAAATGTCTATTAACATTAAACAAGTATGTAAATAACATATGTGTATCTTTGTTAAGCGTAACGTGTGTATTGGGTTGTGCATATAAAATTACCGTTTCGAACAAAGGGACTTGAATGAAAAAATTTTACTTTAAACTATTTTATTTAATCAAAATAATTTCCGTTTCATTGTGTGCATGCCTCTCAAACAGGAATTAAATCACTTATTGTTTTGCAATAGAAGTTGATATCCTTTGATGAGTAGAATTTTTATCTTATTTCTTATACCTTTTTCATCTGTAAATTATTTGTCTCCGAAAAAATTATTCGAACTTTTGAATAAATGCAAATTTGTTGAAGATTAATTGTCTGAATAGCAAAGTACGGGCAGAGTTTGGTATTTTAACTCTTACAGTTATAGTTGTTCATTATTATCATAAAATCACTTCCTTCTGGTTCATTAAAGCTGGGTTATATTCTTTTTTTTTTAACTTTTCGCGTATTATCTGTATTTCAGTACGATAATATGTTGTTGTTATTGCTTCATTTAAAATAAAAACATAACGAATAATTTTTCTTTTTTCCTCATCCTTAATGAAGGAACTGCTATACTATCTTCGATCGGTAATTTCAAATGCATTAATTAAATATACATACGTATATGACCCTTGCTAGTATAATTCATAAAAATATATTTTGAAACGATATTATAAATATTAAAAATACATACGACAGTCGGAATGATTTCGAAGATATCCATTCTTTACACGACTTCATCGAAAAATCGCAACCAAGATTTCTACCCCAACCCAATTCTTGAGCCATTGAGTAATTTGCACTATACCATCCAGTGTCTTCCATAAGTGCAAGTGTTATTCTCGAATAAACTGGATTCTGAGTATGTGTCCCTGTCATTGCTTCGTTCTGAAATGCAAAAATTATAATATGATCATTTTATGATACAAAAAAGTGGTCGTGTAAGTACATTCACTTGTAAAGCGGGATACAAATGTATCAGATTCGCGTCGCAGTTTGATTCTATACCTTATATGTATAATAATATACATAAATTATACAATAATATAATCTGGTTCTTGTGATTGAAGTTCTTTAACTTTGCAACGTTGTATATATAAAATCCTTTTAACTTTAAAAAATTAATTGAAATTTACTAATTTTAAGATGAACCTTTATGTTTACACGACAGTGTAAAATCTTCGAATAATTTCACCTAATAAACCGATAGACTGTTCACTTTTGAAGTAAATCAATATTTTTATTGTTCTATTCAGTTACCCCTAACTGTCTTATTCAATATTTTTGCGTAAAAGTACTTTGTCTTTTCTTATTATACATATATCGTACTTTTTATATACTTATTTTAAAATATATATATTAAAATTTGTCATTTTTTATAGATCAAGAAACCATATGCGTACCTAATACTGTAGTGTCGTAGTTTAAGAACTCATAGTTTATGGAAGGCAATAAAGGCGCAACGGGACAGGGACCGGACCCAACGGACGGACGATGGGTCGAGGCGGAGGGAGGTTTGGACTGAAGGAAAAGCAGGGTTGAACGGGGAGAGTTGGAGAAAGGGTAGGACAGTGTTGATGAGAGAGTTGAACGGAACGTGGGAGTGTGTTGAACGTAGAGTAGAGTAAAAAAGAGTTGAACGTAGGTGGGTCAGTGTTGAACCGAGAGTAGAACAGAGTGCTGAGAGAACGTCAAATGAGAGTGTTGCGTAATTAAGGAATTATTGTAATATTAATAGTCTATTATCGCGCGTCACAATCACTTACCAATACTCAATTCTTAATAATTAAATATTTATAAACTATATTTAAGTAAAAAACTCTATAATACCTATTTTATTTACAATATAAAAAATCTAGGTATCGTATAAACTTAAATCATGTCTTAACGTCATGAACAAATATTGTACGAGATTTCAATAATATGAACATAATGTGTTAATAAATATGAGGCATTGAAAATTATACAATTTAAAAATTTATATAATGTAAAAACGATTTATAATTTATTTCCATACATAAATCATATTGGCGTATGTAAATCCTTTCAGATAGATATGAAGCTAAAGTATTATCTATTTTTGTAGTTGCTTATTATTATGATTCACAGTTAACGTAATTTACCTCAAACACCCGTTTTTCCCAATGTGTTAGTGCTGTGCCATCCTCTCCCTGATCCTCTAACTCCGCACCTTCTAGTTCCGGGCAATTAAAATGAGCCTGAACTTCAGCACGAACCCTGGGAGTAACTATCATTTGCATCGACCTTTCCACATAACCACCATGCACTTGCCAGTATCGCCTGACCACAGTCTTGATCGTGTTTTCGCTCCACTGATGCGTCTGTAACCTGTGTATAATGAGCGATGAATGTTATCAGTGTTTCCTCTACTAACAAACTACTGTTATTTCACCTTTGATATTTAAAAAACATATTTTCCAATAAAAATTTATACATCTTCAAGTTACTAAAATAATAAATTAATTTGTTAAAACATTGTTTCTTTAAATTAATACTAGAACTACCAAACTGGTAAAAATAACCAATTTATAATTCTTTATACAAGTTTTGCAAATTTATAGTGGTACATTGTTGGAAATATTGCGTGACATTTTCTTCAAAATATAAATATATGTTTGTGTCCTGTGAATTGTATATTTTTTTATCTACTTTCCATTTTGATTTCTTTGATACAAATAAGTATATTTTAATCTTGGTAGTTTTAGTGTTAACACTTTGCTGACCGGTGACGAGTTAACTCGTCTTTTCGAACCTAAACGTTGCTGACCGGTGACAAGTTAACAAATCATTGCACTTGCATTATCTATTTCAATTTATGACACCCAGGGCGATATAGAATATTGCAAAAACTTTGCGTATCGTGTTTAGGTTATAAAGCGGACATAACAAAAAAATTACTTTTCTTGGTATTTAGGTTTTTATCACAATTTTAGTATAATTCCAAAAATTTCAACTATGACGGAACGTATCGGCGAAGAACTTTTATTTCGAAACAAATTATAGTGATTCGGTAAGTGATGAATCTGAAATTGTACCACCAAAACGGCAAAAAAGAAATGTAATAAAATCTGATAGTGAAAGTAATTTTGAAGATTGGAATGAAAATGACATTACACCTTCTTTGGAGGATTATTCAAACTTTTCGGGTGTAACTGTAGAATTAAGTGATACAGCGAGCATCAGTGAAGTAACGGATTTATTTTAATAGCCGGTGACATGACATAGTTTCTGTGTAAAATTCTCCGTCAACAAAGTGTTAATATAGCTACGATTTTGTTACAAATCACTTCTAAAAAAAAAAGAAATATTATTGTACGGGATTGTTATTTTTAACTTTCTACTATATTAAATATTATTATTATCATTTTAACGAATTCAAAAATAACTTCCAATTAAAATACATTTTTCTTCATAATCTTATTAAAAGAAATTACCACGTAACTATTTGGCTTAAACAAAATTTAGGTAAGAATTACTAAAACTCAAAAAACATTTGCATTTCATGTAGAATGTTCTATTTAAAACAGGCTACCCAATTATCATTAATTGTGATAATCTAAAAAATGTTTCTTATGCAATTTTAATTGAATTATATCAAAAGGCAAACACACTGGAAAAAACATTTTTGTTTCAAGATAATTTTTTTCGCAATATTTAAAATATAGAACTATTTTATTATTTAAAAAATTGTATTACTTGGAAAGTGTTTTACATTTAGGTTATTTAATTTCTGAGCCAGGGATCGGATAAAAAGGGTTCTTGTAAATTTGTTAAAAGACTATTACAATTAGTTCAGATAGTGATATTTCAACTCATAAAATAATTTTAATATACTATTGATACTTGCTGGATAAGTATTTTAAGGGGTGTAGCAGAATAAAATGGTTAAAAGTGCCCTTGAATCGATTTTACTTGACGATGCACCTTTCGATAGCTTATCAAAAAGTGAATTCGAATTATGAATTTTTACCACATATTACCCATTTAATGGTAAAAAAAAATTCTGAATAAATTCTAAAATATTGTACACATGGTTATTTATAGTTGCGATTTTTTTCGCAAAAATAAAATTGCAGATTTCGTGTTAAAGTTATTCGCTCCTTACATTTTAAACTATTAGAGTTATTCAATTTCGCAGGTACCATAACAATTAAAATACATGAGTTCAGAATCACTGCAAATCTTTTATTTATCATAGGTTTGCGTCTCACAAAAGTCTAATTTCTTTTTTTATTAAATTAATTTTTTATTTTATTATCATCACAATCGTTTAAAATAAACGTTAAAAACGTTTAAAAAATATTTTTTCTAAATACGAATTATATTTCTAATATTTTTTAAACATGTTTTAAGTAAACAACGTTTATTTTTCATATAATTAATAATTAAAAACAAAAAAATTGATTTCACGAAAGAAAAAAAAAAAAACTTATGTGGGGCGCAAACCGATGACAAAAAAAGTTTGCAACAATTTCGCAATCGCGTATCTTATCCGCTTTTTTGTAACAACCGTTTATTGTGCCAATAACAAGAACAAAAGCATATGCAAAGGTGGTACAATAAACTAATAAAACGCATAAAATAATTTACAAAAACAAAATACATTTAAAGACTAGATTGATGGCTCAGATGTTGAACGCTCGCATACAGTTTTGTATCCAACGTTAATATTACACTTATTGGTACGAACTAAAACTAACTTAAATTCTGGAGCTGAAATAATATAAGACCTTAATTATAAAAGTATGGCGTGTCGCAATACATCGTATTGTCTTTTGTCAGGATAGTGGAAAAACGAAAACTTTGGTAAACGTAGACTTAAACTAAACGATTCCACCAAATGGAAGTACAAGGTTAGAAGATATATCAGTGGTAACATGTACAATTAAAAAGAGAAAGGAAGACTAAAGAATCGGTTAATAAAATCGGTTATAACTATGAGGTGAACAAGACTTTAATTATAGTAGATACAGGACTAGTATTTTATGTGATTATTGTAACCGCCAATATTTCTTACTGTTAGTATTTTTTCTATGGTTATCTTGAGTGTCAAAGCTCGATAGTTCCGATGTGAATCGCATGTTATTGTGATCATCTGGTATATTTTTCGTGTACGTGATTCTTTTATCAGTGATTTTTTTAAAGTAATAGTATAAAAGTGGTAAATTAGTACTGATTTGTGAATTAGCCCTTTAGACTTTATATATATGTACATATAAAATGCTTCAGGAGGAGTAAGGCCTGTTTGTTTTGTTCATTCGAAGTAGAGTGGGTTTGACTAATTTGAATGGTATGTTAAGCCTGAGATTAATGGTATTGTAAAGAATTTTTCTTTTATTCGAACAATGGTTTACTATTAATTTTAAAATAAATAAGTTTATACAAACTATTTTTGCTTGTATAATATGTCGGTCCGGACGTACTTTATATAATTTAACTGTATGTATTTAAGCAGGCACTAAAGTATTTCCTTTCAAAGTTTCTTAATTTTTACATACGGCTGGTACTTATGTTATACCATATGGGAGACTCATAAGTCAGTATAGGGCGAATTAGGAATTTTTAACATAATAGTTTGATTGATTTGTCTACTTCCTTAAAATGTTTCTTTCCTAGCTGTTTTCCAGGTTGGTGGGGAATATATGAGATTGAAGAAATTATTTAAATATTATTGGATAATAATAAAAATAATGTGGTAGAAGGTTTTGAGAGCTATGTTTGGAATACCATCGAAATTTGTAGATTTTTTGTTACACTCTGTTATATTTAATTTTTGTTATTTATTTGTAATTCGACATTACACTTGGAACAATGCCACCGTATGATAGTCCGAATCACTTAATTTGAATAGATTTTAAAAATTTTTAAAAAGGAGTAAAACGAAAGTTTTGTGACGATCTCACATTTTAGGATCCACTTAGGTAGCGAAGCTCCTGCAGAGTATGTCCGATACCGTCAAAGAACAAGGCTCAACTGTTGTCTTAACAATTGTGCTAACTGCAAAGTTCAATAATTCTCTAATACTTTAAAACATAATCTGCGTGTACGCTTCCAATTAATAAAAGCCAAAAATTAATTGAATCCCCTTCATTTATGTATTACTCTATCAAACATAGAGATACTAAAAATCACACAGCACGCTCACGGTATAAAAAAAAATACAACAATTGAAAGTATTTATTATGTTTTTGCACAAAATATCTAGAAAATATCGGTTTTTTAATTTTTTTTAACTACAGCGCATCCTACCTGTTCACGCTCGGACTTCGAGATGTGTGTCCGAGGGAACTTGTTCGGATGCCGTTTTACCGGGACGCGAGATATTTTGTTGTTACTCGAAAATGGTTGATATGATCTTCTGCTTATGGAAGCAGTCAGCAGAAGATCTTCTTAGTGGACTGTAATCTATTTATGTTTACGATGTGATATGGTAGTGGATGTTTTTCTGACCGGTAGTCTCACGAATTCTGACTTTCGTCTTGAACGCAAGTTCCGAAGACGGTTCGCAGGGTGTGTTGAACGGGGGTGAGATATGCGGATTGGCTGTTTGATATTTTGACGGTGGAGTTGGAGGTGGTTAAACAAATTAACTATTGGCCGGAAAATGACAACAAAAAAATGGCAACAAAAAATTTTGAAAAAATATACAATCATAAACAACCATATCTACGATATTCTAGAATATTTTCAGAATTTTTGCATACCATTAAATAAGCAAGATGTTGTAAAAACCGATAATGTGAATTTACCTTCCAGCTACTCTCCCGATTGAGATAGAGGGTTGAAACTTGGTGTACGATGTTTTCTTTCGGTAAGCTATCGAAGGATACATGGCTAGGAAAAATCGGTTCAAAGGCACTTTTGATCATTTTATCCTACTATACTTTATAATCTATTGGTTCTATCTATTGGTACTATCGCTACAAGTTGGT
>SMSQ01020769.1:848-13156 GCA_019453375.1 Ctenoplectra terminalis
TTTTTTTTTTTTTTGTATGGGTTATGGGGAGATTTGAAGGCGATGTTTTGAATCGTTTTAGAGAAGATTTTTGTGTGGATTGTTGGGAAATTTGAAGGCGAAGGGTTGAATCGTTTTAGAGAAGATTTTTGTGTGGATTGTTGGGAAATTTGAAGGCGAAGTTTTTAATAGTTTTAGAGAAGATTCAAAGATTATGGAGCACTGCACTTTTTTGTATTGATTATTGGGAAATTTTAAGGTGAAGTTTTGAATCCTTTTAGAGAAGATTGAAAGATTATGGAGCACTGCATTTTTTTTGTATGCATTATTGGAAAATTTGAAGGTGAAGTTTCGAATCGTTTTAAAGAAGATTGAAAGATTACGAAGCACTGCATTTTTTTTTGTATGGATTATTGGGAAATTTGAAGGTGAAGTTTTGAATCGTTTTAGAGAAGATTGAAAGATTACGAAGCACTGCATTTTTTTCTATGGATTATTGGGAAATTTGAAGGCGAAGTTTTGAATCGTTTTAGAGAAGATTTTTGTATGGATTATTAGGAAATTTGAAGGCGAAGTTTTGAATAGTTTTGGAGAAGATTGAAAAATTATGGAGCACTGCATTTTTTCTATGGATTATTGGAAAATTTGAAGGCGAAGTTTTGAATAGTTTTAGAGAAGATTGAAAGATTATAAAGCGTTGCATTTTTTTTTTTTGTATGGATTATTGGAAAATTTGAAGGCGAAGTTTTGAATAGTTTTAGAGAAGATTGAGAGATTATAAAGCGTTGCATTTTTTTTTTTTTTTTATGCACTATTGGAAAATTTGAAGGTGAAGTTTCGAATCGTTTTAAAGAAGATTGAAAGATTACGAAGCACTGCATTTTTTTCTATGGATTATTGGGAAATTTGAAGGCGAAGTTTTGAATAGTTTTAAAGAAGATTGAAAGATTACGAAGCACTGAATCTTTTTGTATGCATTATTAGGAAATTTGAAAGTGAAGTTTCGAATCGTTTTAGAGAAGATTCAAAGATTCTGAAGCATTGAATTTTTTTGTATGGATCATTGGGAAATTTGAAGGTGATTAGATAGAAATATACATAGAAATGAAACATACATAATACCATTCGTTTTAATTAGAGATACTTTTATGTATGTTGTAGACATTCACAGATTATCACTGCTCTGGTATCGTAACATATTGTTTTTAGTTATTTTATAACTTTCTTCTCGATTGACAAAAATCGTGCTAGCATTTCTAAACGAGAAAGGATAGCGGAAAGGTTAATAGATAAATAAGTAAAAGTAACTCTACGTTGCAGGCACCGTAAATATTTTTTAAACACATCAAATTGTTAAATAATTAATAAAAATATTACGTTGAGATATATAATGACCAACCGACTGCGGATTTTTATGCATTTATAGAAAAGTTAAAGACGAAAAGTTGTACAAATTACACACGTTTTAAAAAAGGACAAATAATACTAGATGACCTCGTCAGGAAAAAATGAAGAATTTATTTATCAAAATTAAATTTTTTCTTTGTATTTCTTTTTTTTTATTTTTGCGTACATATATACACTACCGACCAGAAGTATGGAATCATTTTCTAAATTGTACCTATATCGAATTCCTGGCTAATTTTCTTATCTATTCGAAATTAATACTGTAAGAATGTATTTTGAAAGAATTTTAATTGAAAACTTTCCTAAGCTAATCAAATTCTGAAATTCTCTTATTTTTTACTCTTGCATTTCTTGAAACGCGCAGAGTATCATACATATTTAACAAGTTAACATAAAAGTAACTTAAAATTAAAATTTAATTTTTACTCGCTTGTTTCCTTATCCCCATTTACTATACTCTAAAGTAACCTCATTTAACCCTCTCTCTTGTAAGAGCATACACTGTCATCCAAAATTCATCGGGCACTTAAGAAGTTCAGAATAAAGAAACGTTTGTGCTACAATTACAAAACAATCGCTCCTTAATTTCTTACAAAACATAGAACCTCAGACTATACTGTCCTCTTAAGATCATACGGAACATTTATCTCGATAAACTTTTTATCCAAAACTTACAAGCGTTTGATGAATTACGGACAGGAGTCTACATACAGTACCGGACAAATGATGTTTCTGAATATACTTAAACGATTCAGTGTATCAACATTAACTCAATTAAGATGCTTGTAGAGAATTAAATATAACAAATTTTAATATAAAATATGTATTTTAAAATGGTAAAGAAATATGTGAGCGGCATTAGTACGTGACGTTACCGTGACAACAAACACACAGAAAAATGTCTGTCCTATTTCATTTGTCCGGTACTGTACCTTTCTTTTTTATTATTTTGATAGGAATAAGTGTATTTTAATAGTGTAATCATGGAATGGTTAAGATGATTAATTCGTTATTTCTTAGAGAAATTTTATAAATTAATTGTGATGCCTTTAGAGAATTTTTTTGTGATTTGACGTTAAAAATATAAGCAACGGTATACGTTCTTTATAATATGCATTTTTTATGTACCTTTCTTTTGTATTTCTTTGGCAGAAATAAGTGTGCTTTAATAGTAGAATCATGGAATGATTTAGATGACTAATTCGTTATTTCTTAGAAAAGTTTTTTAAATTAATTATGGTGCTTTTAGAGAAATTTTTTGTGATTTTACGTTAAAAATATAAGCAACGGTGTACGTCCTTTATAATATGCATTTTTTATGTACCTTTCTTTTTTATTTCTTTGGCAGAAATAAGTGTATTTTAATAGTGGAATCATGGAATGGTTAAAATGACTAATTCGTTATTTCTTGGAGAAATTTTATAAATTAATTGTGGTGCCTTTAGATAAATTTTTTGTGATTTTACGTTAAAAATGTAAGCGACGGTATACGTTCTTTATTATATGCATTTTTTGTGTATCTTTCTTTTTGATTTCTTTGGCAGAAATAAGTGTGCTTTACTAGTGGAATCATGGAATAGTTACAATTACTAATTCGTTATTTCTTAGAGAAATTTTGTAAATCAATTGTGGTGCCTTTAGAGAAATTTTTTGTGATTTTATGTTAAAAATATAAGCAGCGGTATATGTCCTTTATAATATGCATTTTTTATGTACCTTTTTTTTTTATTTCTTTGGCAGAAATAAGTGTGCTTTAATAGTAGAATCATGGAATGGTTAAAATTACTAATTCGTTATTTTTTAGAGAAGTTTTTAAAATTAATTATAGTGCTTTTAGAGAATTTTTTTGTGACTTTACGTCCTTTATAATATGCATTTTTTATGTACAATACCGGACAAATGATGTTTCTGAATATACTTAAACGATTCAGTGTATCAACATTAACTCAATTAAGATGCTTGTAAAGAATTAAATATAACAAATTTCAATACAAAATATGTATTTCAAAACGGTAAAGAAATCTGTGAGCGACATAAGTACGCGACGTTACCATGACAACAAACAAACAGAAAAACGTGAGTGCCCGAATTCATTTGTCCGGTACCGTAACTTCTATTTCTTTCACTGTATCCTTAAAAATACAAATTCGCATAAATTTATAGTTCATTCATAAGTGGTATTAGTTTCTTGTGTCAATTTTAAAAGTTAAAATAATTCATTCATTACAATTTATAATGTCTTGGATAGACCAATTTTCCATCGAGCTACAAACTTTTCGATGCTTCCTTCGTAAAAATCATTAGGCTCTGATTTCAAAAATGTTTCAGTATTTAAATCGAGTTACAGCCTATTCACTGCTTCCTTTATAAAAATTCTTCCGCTTTTATTTGAAAAATGTTCGATTTTCACTGTTCCGCACGCTCCAATAAATTGTATTTCATCAAACAATGTCTTCTCATCCTAACTTATTCTTCCGATACTGCGTTAATCGAGCATTAATCGCAATATAATTACAATATATAAAAAAAAAAAACATACAAAACTCCAAATTATGGTGCGTTTTATAAAATCTATCAACGTTCATTTTTCTTCTACCATATTTTTAAAAACAAACGGATGAATGAATTCGCGTAAAAATCCTCAGTCCGTTGAGAAAACCCTAGCAGACCTCTTCGCTTCGTACTTTTCGACGGTTCGTTCATACGGGCCTGAGGGTCCCGTATGCCTCGACTGCGCGGAACGAGCGGTTGTCGAGGTTCCCTGAGTTGGGCCAGTGGCAGCGATTGCTGGCTCTCCGGTACAATCGCCGAGACGTATCCTTCGCGCGGCGAGTAGCAATAGCAACGCCTTGGAGCGCGCACGTGTTAGCTCGCCAGCACGATCGGAGACCTCTCGAAAATACGCACACGCGTGATACGACGCGATTCTCGGGGCAAATTTCATTGCAGTCGAAAAAGTATAACGACGTGAATCCGTATTTAAACCATTGATTCGTCATCTCGAGTGTGAAGTGATGTAATTCCAAAGCTGTTCGCGGGCTCGTTTCTCACGATAAATAGATCCGAACGATACGATAGACAGATTTTATCGAGTATTATTCGGTTATTGCGCAAACTGATTTCTTTCATTCCGAGGAAATCGATGTTATCGCGGAGAGAAGGTCATGGAGAGTAATCGTTGAAGTGCGACGCTGTGACAGTTAGATCGAAAAGTGACGCGCTTCGATCGAGCGTTTCACGATTTCGATTGCGTTTCATGGAAAGATTCTTTTAGTTTTTCTCGTTTCTTTTTTATTTATTTTTTTGTCTTCTTCTTCTTCTTCTTCTTCTTCTTATTCTTGTGATTTAAGTGTCAACGGAATTGAAATTTGACGAAAGGTGCGACGTGATGGTGCATTGATGCGCGTGTTAGTTGAAACAGGAGTGGTAGTCCAAGGCAGAAGAGTTTTCTCGAGATAAAAAGAAATTCTTGCGCGATGGTTCATATGAGCTACGCTCAATGGGCTTGCCTGCCCAGCACTTATCGGAACAAGGTTCGTACATTCGTTTAAACGTGGTCTTTCTTCCTTTTTTTTTTTTTCAATTTGCTCGTATATTATCGTTTATCGACATGTACGCATGGATTTTCTTGAAACGTCGAAAGTTTGAAGCTTCTCAGAACGGAAGACTGTTTTGGGTCTCGCGAAGTAGGAACTGCACTTTTTTTTCGCGATTAAAAATTTGAACTTGGGTGAGAAAAAGTGTGAGATAAGATAAGAGGAAAGTAAAAATTCAGTGGAAAGATTTTTAAGTTTAAATTTGTGTTATTAATGTTGAAGATTGAACGGGTATTAATTACGAATTTATGATAAAATGTTAAGTTTCTAAATTTTTATTATTGTTTCTTTATTGTGAAATGGAAAATTATTCGGTTCGACTCGGTCTACCTTGAGTGAGTAAAGAATCGTTCGCGGCGTGCTTAGAAGTGAAAAAAGAAGTAGATTAGGTCCAGAAAGAGTTCGGATGTTGTATAGGACGTTGCTTTTAAATATTCCTTTATCTGATTTAGTGCGTTTAGCAATTTTTAATATTATATTTCTGTCAGTGAAAAATATTTTAAGATAAAGAAAAGAATTTTAAAGGGATATTTAACACTGTTATTAACCCTCTGTAGTCCGAATTTTGTCTGGTTATCATAAAAAAAAATTACGATTGCTTACACTTTTTCACTTGGATTTGAAAATTTTTAAACCAATAATTGCCATAGATGAATCATGGTATCGCTACGGTAATACAGTAATCAATTTTAATAGAACAGTGATAACTAGATAAAATAATTTTTTAAAATATAGATACATTAGTTTGTAATTTTTAAGTCACACAAAGCCATAGAGGGTTAAAACAAAATATAGAAAATGTTTTCATGAAGGTACCACTTCCCGATCTTAATTTTTTTATGTCGTTGTATGATTTTTTATGTTATTGTATGATTTTTTATGTTATTGTATGATTTTTTATGTTATCGTATGATTTTTTATATTATTGTATGATTTTCTATGTTATTGAATGATTTTTTATATTATTGTATGTTTTTTTATGTTATTGTACGATTTTTTAATCATCATTCTGAACAGTGTTACAAAAATCTTACTAAATATATAATTATTAAACTCTAGCGAACCAGTTATTATTAACATTAAAACAAAAAATATTAAATCGAGATCAGAGAGTGGTACTTTTTCCAGAATAATTACTAAAAATATTTCTCTTACAAAACAAAATCGACGCTTTAAGTTTCGACAGTTTCGAAACCTTACGAAGCTTCGAATTCGTGTTTGGTGAATTTAAAAAAGTCAGATTGGAAGCCACCCCTAATCAATACCGTGTGCGTTCGCGGTGACGAATAATATTTGTTCGTTACACGTTACACATTTGGTCGTTATATTTCCCATTCGCTGGAATATCGCTGCGAGATTTTCGTTGGACACGATTGTTCGATGTCGGCGGGTCAACAATCGAGTCATTTTTGTCCAGAACGCGTGCACTCCGGAGCTATTTGCATAATTAATATCAGCTGTCGTCGATGCGAATTCGCGTTTCGTTTTGTTGAATAATGTTTGAACTTCGCGTAGCTGGAACAATCATTTACCTGTTCCGTGGATACGACACGGCACGTAGATTAGTTTTATGGAGAAGTATAAACGTGTGTTTGCTGCGATACCGTTCCGTGCGTGTCAGACGCTTTACAGTGGTATTAGAGGGCGGTTGTAGAAGGATATGGAACATTTTGAAATAATTTTTTTATTTCACTTCACTCTTTCAGATAAAATAATGAATAAGATATACTCCCTCCGTCCGGAAATATGGTATACGTTTCGCGATTTTTGTTGTCCGGAAATATAGTATACATTTGGAGAAAAAGTACAATAAAAGTAAAAATTAACACGACAAGTATATTATATTAACTTTTTTAGAAAAACTATAATTAAAAAAGAATAATTTTGTTACAATACTCCCTAAATTTAATTAAAACATGATCTGGGCTTATTGTACGCTTCTTTGGAACATAAATATTTTCCAGCTAGTCACCGTGTTTTAACTTGTTCTCTTTCGTGTGCTGTAATCATTTTTCTAAGATACCATCACGTTGTTCTCTGGTCAATTGTGTATATTTGGAATCTCTTCTTTTTAAGTTTATCAATTCTTCTTGGGAATTTTCCATATTGATTTTTCAGCGGTACCAATTTTATTTATCGTAAAAAAAACTGATCTTTGATCGTTAAGTTTTAAACCGAGAAGAACACGACACGTGTCAATTATATTAGGTTATATTACTTTTAATACATATGTACTATAGTAATATAATGAATGTTGTCATTTGTTTTCTATATTCACGATAATCTACGATTTTTTTTTAAACGTATACCATATTTCCGGACGGAGGGAGTATTACAGTACGTGTTATTTTTGAATAATATAAGTTTCAGATACGTCAGAAATATAGATTTATGAATTCTGTAATATATCTCTGGTTCGTAACATAGAAATCTATTTTTGATATAATTAACACTAGAAGTACCGGCGATCAAAATATATTTATTTTTACCGAAGAAATCAAAGTGCAAAGTATATAAAATAATATGTAATGCAATTCAGACAAGAGTTTATCTATATTTTTAATAGAAAATCGCGGAAAATCTGGCCAAAGGTACCGTAGTTAATTTACAAAGATTCTGTAAAAAATTACGAATGGGTCATTTTGACCACTTTGGTAAATCTAGTGTTAATAGGATAAAGTCGGAAATTATTTAAGAAAAGCATTTGTTCGAGTAGAAAGTTAAAGAAAAGATTTTTCTTTTCAAATTGTTCATTTTAAGTCGCATCAATCACTAAAGTTGGGTCATCAGCGACTCGGTCTGTAGAGAAAATGTTTCTAGAGAATTAGCACTTGAACTACCGACGATTAAAATAGATTTATTTGTAGCAAAGAAATCAAGATGATGAGTGTTTGAAAAAATTCTTATAACAAGGGTAATAATTCTTTGTGCATATTTTTAGTAGAAAATTATAGAAAATCTCTGAAAATGCGCCACTGTAATTTTATCAAATTTCTATAAGAAATTACGTAAATAATTTGTATTTAAATAACTATAAATTATAATTATTAACCAATTATTTTGACTGGCTCGGTAGTTCTAGTGTTAAAGTTTATGGAGAAGCTTGGTATTTTTTTCTTTAGAAATTACAGTAGTTGCTGTGTCTTATTTTGGTTAGTGTCTTTCCGCATACAGTTGTTAATGTAACAGTTCTTCCTTTCGGCTGAGAGTATAGTGTTGGAGAGACCGAGGTAGTCGATTTGTTTCGTTTAACCCATTCGCTGGCAAGCCTAAATTATATGAAGTCATTCCCATTGCCATTTATATTTTTTGTAAAAGATCATTCTCTTTGAATAAGAAATAAAGTATCATTTTTGTAAAACATTTTATTTCTAGTATTTTTTCAAGTTTTTTACATTTCTATATTTATGTTTGTGGCCACAACAAATTTGCTAATTCAAAAGCCTGCATGTTATAACATATTTAAAGTAGGACGAGTATACTCGTCCAAATTTTTTGTGGCCACAATCATAAACATAGAAATAAATATCGTCTTCGGTTTTATGCTTCCAAATGATTATGTACGATAATATATGCGCTCTTACCAAGAAATAACAGAGCTTTGGTAAACAATAACACTCAAAATATAAATGTCAATGGGAATAACTTTATATAATTTAGGCTTGCCAGCGAATCGGTTAACGCATTGAAGACCGATCGCTAGATATCTCGCGTATTTCGTTTCTTTCAGTTCATAAAAGTAAAAAGTTACGCTTGGGAACGACCGCTTCGTCTGAAAATTGAAATCAAGATTCCTATTTTAAGACGTATTGCTCGAGGAAGACCGATTTTCCTTAGTCATTTTAACCACTTGCTCCTCCAATCTCAACGGTTTCCGATTTTTCTTCAACCCCGACCACCACCCTCCTGCTTATTTACATTGGTCGTGACTAACGCGATTCGAGGCTCGTCGAAGAGGGCCCCAGGCATTTTCACACAGCCGACGTGTTCGTTTTCGAGCGCCACTGAATTCCAAAGGGATTACACGTCTCTCTTCGTGGATGCGTCGAATTGTTCTAGGTCGGAAGCGTGTATTAGGTGCGCATACATAGCTCGATGGATTCTGTAATCCATGTCGACAAGAAGGAGGCCCAACAATAAGCTTCTTTGCTGAATCGATCGATTTTATAAGGCGGCGGTCCAATTTATCTTTTTTGTTATTCTCTGTTTGTATTGGTGCTAACGATGTAGCTTTGACTTCGGAAATATAAATATACAGGCTCGGATATGACACTGTTTAAGCGCCGGAACTGATTTAATCCTTTGCACTCCGCTGGCGCCGCTATGGCGACACGCATAATTTTCTTCAGAGATTATGTTTTCAATTGAATTGTATATTTTCGTCGATTCATACGCTTCTTTTATTTTAGAATAAAAGTAAATTGACCGAATAAGTAAGAAATCGTAAACATTTATAATTTTCTTTTTTTCTTTTCGAAAGAACACTCAATTTTCACGATAGTAGTCATTTGAAACTTAACCGTTTAACTCTTTGGGGCACACTGGGATTAAATGTGTCCCACCTTTTTGATGCATCGTAATGCATGGTGGGACATTTTTAGTCCTCGATTTAGGGAAAAGGATACACTTTAACACTAGGTTTACGGGCATTGATTGGATCATTTTGATGGATACATTGAAATACAAATTTTTTGCAATATCATTTGTTCGGTTTACTTCAAATTAATAGATTTCTATAAGCAGAAATTTATTTAGTCAATTTTTCTACATAAATTTCATTTTCACTTTATATTTTTCTCACGCATGATTGTTAAACTTGAGCACGAAATTTCAAGTGCGTCAAATTGACGGGTTCCGTAAATCTAGTGTTAATAAATACCATTCATGAGCCCACGTGGCAAGGTGGGACTCTTCGAGTCCCTATAACAACAAATTCAATTGAATTATTATTTTTTTATGTCTTTACATTGATTCCTTTATTAGTAAAGATATACCAATTTTGTTTCATTTAAAACGCAATCAATTTTCTATGCAACATGGGTCTATTTTATTATCTGAAATCCTGTGCCGTAAAGAGTTAAGTGCGGAACACTTGTGTTGTGCCAGAAATGCGGAGGAACGCTATCGAGCTTCTCTTTTATTGTGCCAGAAATTTTGCGCTATATGTAAAAAAGGACTTGATGGAATTTGTGCAGCAAAACACTTTTGTAATAAGCGAGAATAAAGTATATTTTTGATGGTAAAAACTACTATTTATATAATAATTAGAGTAAATTACTATCGTTTTTATTATTTTCCACAAAAAAAACTAGGCATTTTATTCCGCATTTTTACCATGTATACAAGAAAATTTTTCTGCACTCAAACGGTTAAGAAAGTTTACGAGTGCAAAGGGTTAACACTTTTATTGCTACGGACGCATATGCATTATCCCTTATAAGTATCCGGACACTGATAAATTTGTCAACTCGATCAATTTCTAGTGATGTATATAAATATTACTAGTAGTATATAAATATTAGTAGTATATAAATATTAGTAGTACATAAATATTTGTAGTATATAAATATTTGTAGTATATAAATATTAGTAGTATATAAATATTACTAAAGCATGTAAATTAATGACAAATTAATAATTGAGAGTAATATTTACTATCTTGAAATTATCTGTTAATAAAAATTTGCCAATAGTGTATCAAATGAAATACACGATTACTTTTTAATTACATATTATTTAATTCATAGATTAGCAATTAAATAACCCAAATATACAGAAATATTCAAATAACAGAACAGTTCCATAAGTTTCGGCATTTATAGACTTTAATTTCATTGTTATTGCATATCAGCTCAATAATTTATTCACAATTATTCAATTTTATCATAGAATGTTCTGCTACAAATAGCTGTAACAATAACAATTAAGTAACAAAATTATAGATTACATTTTTTACGGTAACATTTACGTACTGAAATCAATAGAAATTAATCGAGTTGATAAATTTATCAATAGTAGTGTACATATCATCGCACTGTCTTATGTAATAAACTCATATACTAATTAACAAGTTATTTTATTCTATTTGTAAAAATACATTTTTCTACGAAACTCGTAAATATCGTCGCGCTTTAGGTAAAGTTCCCAACAAAATGGCCGCCGTTTTAAGTGATACTTTTAGGTGCATTAAGGCACTAGCGCGATACTATCTGTTCCGTTGGATGGGTTCTGTAATCTATATCAGCAAGAAAAAGGGCCAAGAATAAACTTTATTGCGGTCAGAAGACTTAGGACTGGTTTTCATGTATAGTTGATGGAAGTAATATAGCGAGGTCGTAAACTGATCCCCTAAATGGCAAAACCGAATGACGCCACAGAACCCAGGACCCGCGTACGATTTATTTATATTTTTTTTTTGTGTGTTACTTTTATTAGTTCATCCTATTTGTATACATATTTCGAAAAGTATGGTGAATCAAGAATTATGCAGAGCGTTTAATCCCTTGCCTTAAGAATTTTTCAATATCGCGTTAGCGATATCTACTCGTTGCTTTAACACCGTGTCAAATGCAAAGCATTGGAAAGTTATACGTATTTTATATTTGCTAATTTCCAATCTTACAAATTAAAATTACAGTTAAAGTTAAAATTAACACTAGAGCTACCAAACCGGTCAAAATGATATTTGCTAATTTCCAATGTTACAAATTCAAATTACAGTTAAAGTTAAAATTAACACTAGAGCTATCAATGAGATTTATTAATTATGAATAGGTCGTATGAGTTCGTGAATAGGTCCATTAAGTATTTATATAAGTGCGGATAAATTGTAAATTGATGCATGGATGAATACAGTACATGATTAGTACGGTTTCTTATTGTGGTGGCTGAGAGCAGACATACGACTGGAACGGTAAAAAGGCTCTTGTGGCTGAGAGTAGAAATGCGTCCGAAAAGGGTTAACCCTCTATGGGACCGTGTGACTTAAAAGTTACAAACTGATGTATATTTTAAAAAATGAATTTTCTTTAGTTATCACTGCACTATTAAATTTGATTACTGTATTACTGCAATGACACCACGATTCATCTATAGCAATTATTGGTAACGGTGATTATATTGCTTTAAGTTTATTTAAAGTTTATTTAACCCTCCATGGGACCGTGTGACTTAAAAATTACAAACTGATGTATCTATATTTAAAAAAATTAATTTTCTTTAGTTATAACTCCCCTATTAAATTTGATTACTGTATTACTGCAGTGATACCACGATCCATTTACGGTAATTATTGGTTAAAACATTTTCAAATCAAAGTGAAAAACT
>SMSQ01020771.1:0-14744 GCA_019453375.1 Ctenoplectra terminalis
TAAGAAAAATTCTTTTTACGACGATGGAACAGTGATTCGGATAATGGACGTCTGTACACGAAATTGCTATTAACTTGTTAACTTGGAAAGACGCGCTAACTCGTTACGCGAATTATAAATATTTCAGGTATAATAATTCATTTTATTAAGAATTCTCTGCTTTCCAATGCATGGTTACATTTGCACTAAAAAAACATTATTATATCATGTTAACATTTGTTTGAATTAAAATCGACCTAACCAAAATTTGTTCTTTTTTTACTCATTTTTATTTCTGTCTGGGAAAAAGTTTCTGGTAGATAAAATGACACAGTTAACACCTGATGTATTAATTTGGAATTAATAAGATTAACGAGAGATTTAATATAGAAAGAATTCGAAAAGTAATTCCAAACTTTTGGCCACCGGTGTATTTTCTTTACCAACACGTCTGACTACATACGAGTATCTTCTACTGCAGAAGTGTTTCTGGAACGCGGCGGCTTATAAAGCAACCTTCTATCTGTATTTGCCAAAAACTTGAATGAGTGCGACTATTTTTATTCATAAAAAATGTGTAAGTTATTGAATACACGGTTGCGCGAGCGACTTTTTTTGACACTAAAAATATCGATGAGAGGATGCTTGAAAAATTGCATGTTTCAGATAAAAATATCTAGGCTAAGAAGAAAAAACACTCTTTTTATATTTCATACAGAGAATTCTAACAAAAATACAACCTTATAAATGTGAGTAATTTTCACGAAAAAATTAAGCAAGTCTTTTCGACTGCGTTGATTAGAGTGCTAGAAAATTTTAGGGTTCCTGTATTCTTATTTAACACTAGAACTACCGAACCAGTCGAAATGACTGGTTCATAATTTCCTATAGAAATTTTATAAATTTACAACGATGTATTTTTGGGAATTTTCTATGACATTTTGAAAAAAATATGTACAGAGAATTGTTACCCTTATTACAGATACTTTTTCACATACGTATCATTTTTATTTCTTTGATACAAATAAATCTACTTTAATCGCCGGTAGTTTTAGTGTTAATTATTAAGATTGATGGTAAATTAATTTTTTTTTTTTTATCACTTCATGCGAAGCTTAAAAATTAATGAACGAAGTTAACCCTTTCGAAGGCAGAAACTTCATCGGAACAAGACTCTTATCGAGTCTCGTGATGAAACTTAACACCGTGAATGTTAATATAGATAAACAGGAGCAAAACTTTGCAAAACATACAACTTATTCGACAGAATGCAGCTGCGTATGCTTGCTTGATACTAATTTCGCGTGAGAAGTTTCTTGTTTCATCGTGTTACTTCTGCAGCTGTTGAGAGCAACTGATGATTGGGAAGAAACTTTTCCGTGAAAAGGATATTCTCGGTTCTCCTGCGAAGCTTTACTGTTAAACAGTTCTAATATTGTTAAACGGCTGTATAAGTTGTTCAAAACGTTGCTCAAAAAATTGATGAATTTAAAGAGCACTTGAAATAGTTAACTACTTAATAGAACTTAATTCCATGCTTGCAAACAAAAGGATGGGACCAAGTAACAAAATCTAAAATAATGATATATGAAAATCATCTATTGAATCTTATTAAAAAAGATCTCACATTATACGATATGTGAAACAGTATATTAACTATAGATCACGACACTCTACGATGCATAATATATGACACGTATAGAAAAGAGGTTAATATCAACCCTGCTAAGGTTTTCGAGATATTCATCGTCTCAAAAAACTACCTAACTTCGAGAACAAACTTCCGACACAAAATTAAACTTAGAAATCCTACATATTAATAACAATCTTTTACTATTTCTCTGAAAAATCGATAACTAAAACACACACAAAGAAAACACGATTGGATCAAAAACATCCTAAGGGCTATATCAAAATAAAACTCGCCATAAAAACGAACCAAACGATCACCAAATAAATACAATTACTAAATTATCCAAAGCACACAGAATAATTACGAACAATCTAAATAAAAGTGTTTGATACGACCTAATACTTAAATAATGAAATACAAAAAAAGAGAAAAACAGCTCACCCTATTACAACCCCTTTCAATTCACTCGATCAAATCAAAACCAAAGTTCACAGACTTTTAAATCGCTCCAAAAAATTTCCCTCCCTTCGTCAACGTTTCAATTTACCAGAAAAATTTATTTCCGAGATACAACAAAAGCAGAGAAAAAAAAAGAATCTACCGAAATATCTATTTCCAGTTCGTTAACCGATGAAAATTCCCTCGAATCGACACTTTGGGTCACGCTGCGTACAATGGATCATGCGCAACGCCTCGACACATTAACACCTGCATTCATGGAGCACGGAAAGAGCAGAGGGGCGACGGTGAAACGTGTCTGGGTGCAAGTGGGTCCTCACGAGGGATAACGGCAGTGGGAAGGGTTGAGAGAAGAGATCGCGCGCGCCTCGTCAGCGTCTCCAACCTTTCGGCCTTTCATTAACTCAAACAGCCTGGCTCCTCAGTTCGCAGACCGGCTAAATGTAACCATGGACCCGGGCTGGATTGCATTCTGGAAGCTTGCCGGCTACGGCACTGGGTGAAACTACCCGTTTCTTTCCGCCTGGCTTTCTCTTTTTGTCCGCTTGAAAATTAACGAGTAGACAGGGAATCACGAGCTCACACCGCCGACTGCTTTGCGCAATTGGTCGCTGCGTGACAGCGATAGAAAAGAGGCGAGAACGGATTGCGATGGGCCAGGTGACGAAAAGGGAAACGAGAGGAATTTCACTGTTTTGTATTATTGCTAGAGAACGCTGAAAACTGTCGAGAACGGGGCTTGAAGGTATTCTAGTTCTGTGTATATTTGATACGCGAACCGTACGATATGAAAAACGAGAATAATTCGAATGCTTGCAAGGAAAACGTGTTTTTCGAAACGGGTACTTGATAGACTGTCTATGGTAAAATAAGACGGGAAATTTAAAAACGTGGATGTGTTTGTAAATGTGTGCAGTTTGGAGGAAACTTAATCGAATGGTCATTGATTTCTTGACAATTTCGGAAATTATATACTGTTATATAAATTATATTATATAAATTTTAAAATATTATATAAATTATATTATATAATTTAAATTATTAAAAATTAATAAAAATTTAAATTATATAATATTATATAATATTTTGTTTATAAATAAGAGGGAAAATTGAACTAAAGGCTCGAAATCTTTTTTGAAAATAATACGAGTACGTTTGAATAGAACAGAATGAAAATTTGCTGCACTTAACTGCTCGCAACTTGTTTCGTAAAAGAAACAATTTTTGCGAAACCTTGCAGCTTTACAAATAATGTACTTTAACCCTTTGCGGACGACGACTTTTACGGCCGGGTCAGATAGCAGGACGAGGCGATTTTTGCAAATATGTCGAGTGTTTTACACGGTACAATAAAATAATCTTACATATAAATTATCATACAAAAACGTTATATTTCGGTTAATTTATCGTGTGTTATAAAAATGGAATCAAAGTTTCAAATATTGAACTACCTAATGTCTTGAAAGAAAATATTTCTTCGAGATTTATCAATTTTAACGTTAATCAAATTTACAACCCACTTTACGGAAATCGTATTCAGAACAAGTTTTAAAATTTCAAGTCCAATTTTAATTTCAACAAGTTTCACCTTCAACAATATTATATACCCAATAATTACCACACTCGAATAAAACGCACCGTACGAAACAGTAGAAAATTATCTCGTACGAAAGAGGCACGAAACGATCGCGAAACGAGAAGGGGATGAGATGAAAATGAGCGAAGAAAAAGAATTCCGCCCCTCTCGACGTGCTCGACTCACCTAACCCCTTTCGCAGCTTCGTACGATGCGATTTCGGGGTCCTGTACCGGGGAAACTTTTTGCCCGCAAACAAGGATAAGTACTTCCACTCGTTCCACGTGGCAGTGGTTGTTCTTCTAGACGGTTGCCGAACCGAGATACGAGATTGGCTCTTGGAGATTACTTTCAGCGAAAATATTTGTACGCTCCGACAACTTTCCATTCGTTCTAATAATTTCTCGCTGTTAATTACGATCCATTTTGTAAGGTGGAATCAGGGTTCGAGCGATAAGTAAGAATAAAGTCTGTGGACGTTTTTAATACATTGTTTTGTAAGCAATAGAGAAGAGTTATATATTTTGCGAGGACCGTGCGTAGAGAATCGACCAAGTGCGTCCATTTAGGATGGCAATCCCCTTTTCTTTTCCTAGGACACCTCCTAGGAAGGGCCCAGAGGGTTGGAGACAGTTTGAGCAGGCACGTCGACCAGAGCAGGTCGAATAAAATATATTATTTATTGCTTGTTTCTAATTTCTTCTCGCCTCGCCCGTCAGCCTTCCTTACAGTTTAATTTTACGCGCGTTCGCGTTGAAGGCTACTACAATAATGTCTTTTCCTGGACTATCGGTGAGTCGTGAGAACGTTCTCGCCAGTATGCTTGCCTTAGTTCTATTACTCTAAGTTCTAAGAAATTTTCCTTAACGAAAAGCACATGGCCCGGGTCAACCGTTCGTCTACCGCGATTTTCTAACAATTTGTTAACCCTCTATGGGACCATGTGGATTTAAAAGTTACAAACCGATGTATCTAAGATTTTAAAAAATTTGTTTTATCTAGTTATCGTCGTTCTATTAAATTTGATTACTGTATCACTGTAGCGATACCACGATTCATCTACAATAATTATTAGTTAACCCTTTGCGGACGAATGTCGCCGCTGCGACGATATTATAATTTGATTCTTAACTTGAATTGTGACGAATGCGGGCCTCTACAGCGAGAAACGAATAGGAAACGGCAATGCGAAGTTTCATCGACAATTTGTCTGTTTTCTATTCTGTTTTCTATTCTATTTTCTGCCTGATTGTTTAGATATTTAATTAATAATCTCGTTGCATATAGAAACTATCCTCCACTCGCTACGAATCAAACTCGAAAGAGTACTCGTCCGCAAAGGGTTAAAACATTTTCAAATCAAAATGAAAAACTGTTCAATCGTAATTTTGTCTCCGATAAGCGGACAAAATTCGGGCTGCAGAGGGTTAACACAGCAAATACCACCGATTACGCGCACGCAGTTTCGAAACTCGATATTTGATCGTGAATTCAAGCTCGTACCAAAAATAATTCCCACAAGATTGTCGCATAACGAGACACTTATCATCGAATTTATGACTTTGTTACGCACGCGTAACCTAATTGAAGCTCGTGTGATCGTGTTGTTGCATGAAAACGCGCTCATAACGTGCTGAGTCACGTAGTCAATACTTCCATCTGGATTCAGTGTTCGGTGCATCGCGGCAGATGGTTTCACGTCCTCCTTTTCCGGCCTATATCACACAGCTAAGCAGAATTTTCTGCTGAGAGAATTTCGTTTGAAAGGTGCTCTACAAGTAACTTTTCCTATCTCCAGTCACGGTATTATAATTTCCATTACCGGTAGATATAATATTTATGTAATAATAAATTTGTGACGCTTATCTTTGAAATAGCACAGTTCCCATGAAATGTTCAAATGAAATGAAAGTGATCATTGTAAGTTTTGTTACGCTATTTCTTGTATCAAGAGTGATTTCGAGGTATAATGTATTTCGTGTAGGACAGTATATGCATAATTGAAGTATAGCTCAAACCAATGCCGTTAATGGGATGCTGTGGTGCAAACCCATTCGCAACGCGAACCTAGTTCCAAATCTGTCTTGAATCCTAAAAATGTGATATACAGCATTGAAAATATTTTTGCGTACGGTAGACCGAGACGGATCCGATCATTTCGTACTTTGACTATTAAAAATGATAATAAAAATTTAGGAAGTTAATTTTTTACTATAAGTTGGTAATTAATACCTGTTTAATTTGAACGTAAATAAGAAAATATTTAATCAAACTTAAAAAGCTTTCTTTCGACTGAATTCTTATTTTGACACGATTCGCATTGGTTAATTTTATATCTCTGAAACTAAGATCGAGCGGCGGTAACATGTATAGAAAAAAATTATTTAGAATGATGAGATTGATAACATATTTCGCAGTCATTGGAATCTATGGAGAGACCCTTTTTTTAAACAATTACCAAAGAAATTTTAAAGGGATAGGAATGTGTGATATAAGTGAAAAGTTGAGTAGAGTTAAAAAATAAATGGTATAAGATAGTAAATAACAATAAATAATAATCAATAATAATAAATAATAATCAATAATAATAAAAATAGTATATAAACCGGTAAAAATACGTTAAAATTATTTTCCAACGCATAGTACAAAACATAAGTATTGAATAATCATTCGCAAAATTATTCAAGAAAAAAGGTAAAAAAAATAAAAAAAAATAAAAAAAACAAAAATTCGAACAGCTGCCTACATTAGTCCAAAAAAATCGACGCGCTCCCAATTTCCGTCACGCATCGGAACACCGTCAGCGGTACAGAGAAACAAGGGTAGACATGGAGGTCCAATTAAAAACCAATTGCTCGATGTCACGCGACGCAGTAATAACGCAAATTAATAATTAGAAGGGCTTGACTTGTTGGTACAGAATCGCGAACGTTTGAACGGATATGCGTGCATGTCGATCTCGGCTGAACAAACCGTAAAGTGCCAAAAGCAAGAACGATCCTAATTGAGTCGTCTACACAACGAGGAGCTTGAAAGGACCTGCAAGTTCCTGTTGCGGCTGCGTGCGCTCGCGATACTTTCGCTCTCGCGTTAGATTAACCTCATGAACACGGAAGGGTGTCTCGGTACGGCCGTTTACCACATTATGGCGGGGATCACAATTTATTCCACAGATTTTATCTACCAACAGCAGTTTACGAGAGCGTTGTGGTCTTCGAGATTTCAGGTGTATCTCGTTCGATTAATTTACAAAATTTAATTACGGACCGTGGAAAGGTTTTGTTCGCGTGTTAATCATGGATGTACGAAGATGCTCGAAAGGAGCATTGTATTATAGTTTTTGCTAACAATGTCTGGTATGCAAGCTTTTAGGTTCGCCTTCGAGGTCGCCATAGTCAGATTTTACGTATGTATACAATTCGCGCGATCGTTCCTAGGGAAACGCTTGGAATTCCTGTAACATCACCAGAATAATCTGTTCTACATTTGAGAGTGACTGTAAATAGAAACCCTGCAGTCTGGTATAATATTCCGGAGGAAGCGTGTACAACGACCACAAGCTTGCTTTGCAACAAAGAGTTGTACGACTGTAGTTATTCGACTATAGTTATTCGACTGAACAGTCGAGCTACTTCTATCTCGCGCAAATTATTAATCAGCAGTGGAATAATTATGCCGGTTGATTTACCGAAACATTTATCAGGAGCACAGTTGTCGTTCTGTGAAGCAAAAATATTATTTGAAAATGAAACAGGAGAGAAAAATTGAAGATGTATTTGTTGTTTTTATATAATTAAGGGTTTAAATTTTCGCCAGAGGACTTGAGTTTCGTACGACAGAGAATCCTGCGAGCGACCTAAAAATGTGAGATAACATTTCCCAAGTGTGTAGAAGGTACACGTTTTCAGAGAAAATGATGGAAAGCTTGCGAGCGAGGATTTTACACAATGCTTGGACGCACATTCTCGTTGGATCAACAAAGGCACGCCGAATATTTGTCCACAGAGGATTAATCTTTGCATCCAGCAAAGCAGCTGAAGCATCTAGCAAACACGATACGAGTCTTGGGTCATCTGCAATTCCTATAATATCCTCGACGATGGAATACACGGTCTACGCTGCAGAAATGATAGATAGCGCCGTGTCTTGGCTAGTTTCGCGTCGTCCCTGTTTAATCTTCATCGTTCGAAACGATGAACTGTTACAACTTCTAAAAGATGAATTTATAACATCTAGGTGTACAAAAACTTATTCGGAAAGTAAAATATTTCAGAAAATACTACGCGAGATAAACACCAATTTCTTTCATAAACGCATTTTCTGATACATTCTCTGCTTGGAAAAAAGGTTAAATTCGAGTGGAGAAGTTAGATCAGAATGTTTAATTATCACAAAGTAAAACTTGTTCTGATTTCTAGATACTTTGATTTCTTCTCGTGCCTATCTATTTCGAACAACATAGCAGAGGAACAATTTTCTTACTCGATGAAAGTGTTGCTATTTACCGACAATCGTGGATCATAGGATCATCTTATCAACTCTTACGTGGGTTCCAGCTTGTTCAGTTTACCCCTTGTCTTACGATATCGCGAGACTCGTGACATGTTTTACAGGCCAAACACAGGAATAGCGTGTCAGGTTTCCGATCTTTGTATAAGGCCAAACATAATAAACACGAGTGACAGTCAGTTCAGACTGAAAACAACCGCAACCAACGTTCATACGTTTCTATTTTTTTTTGCTTTTTTTTTTTATAAGACAAGAAGTTGAATATGGTAGTACTAGGTAAACAACATCACTCTATTTTCTATTATCTGCTCATGAAATTAACCCATTAACCTGTTAAGTGCGGAATTTAGTTTCCAAAGGCCACCACAGGGTGCGGAGTTAAAATGAAGCGATGACGTGTATACACGTGAAACGCAAGGTAAATGGTCCTACTATAAATTTTTACAAAAAATGTGGAATGATTATATTTTTATTAGTCAGAAAAATTTATTTTACACGACGTGTATACACGTCGAACGCACTGCAGAAGAGATTCGGCCTGACGTGTATACACGTCGACCGCACTTAACACATTGACGACGGGACCTTGTTTCTGTAAAACTTACCAGGGAATAAAGTTACGATCGAATAAATTCTTGGTTATATACTTTCGAGAATAAATTGTATTCTAAACACAGTTCTTAATTTAAAATTTGAACCGAACGAATAATTTTTTAAAAGCAACCTTTAATATATCGTCGTTTCCTATTCTCATCTTTTCAAGATCTGAAATACAAAACACGAGAAATCTCGTCACCCGTCCTCAATGTGTTAACAGGTTAATTGACAAATTTTTTTTTTATTTTTGGCTGGATAAGTTATATATATGCACAAAAAGTTGTGTAACAATATAATTATATTGAAGTTATGTTTTGTTTTGAAATTATTTGATATTTTTGAAAAAGTGCCAAATGGGTATCGTTATAAAATGATCAGTAAAATCATTTGAATAAGAAACAAAAGACCGAGTAACTAACAGATCGTTACTGTAACCCCTAAATTATGTACATTTATGTACCGTATTTCATTATAATATAAAAAAGAAACCAAAAATATCAAGCTTCAAATATGACAATTTTGTTCCGTTCAACTTACATATGAATTTCAATTTTGATCGCGTGTTGTAAAGAAAGGAAACACAAAATACATACTTTCTGTTACACACAATATTGACAGATATATATAGAATGAAATTAAATTGTCAAGCGTAACAAATATATATTTGGCGCCGAGTGGTAAACGTAAAATTCCAAAATCCCCAAATGGGGATCGTGGCAGCTAATGGGTTAACAGTAGAACTACCTAAGTGGACAAAATAACTTGTAATTTATTACAAAAATTCTATACGCTTACAGCTAATCTAAAAAATAGCAAAAAAAAAAAAATATATATATATATACGGAGAATGATTTCGCTTGTATCAGGATAGAACAAAATAAAAAATAAAAAAACTTAACAGATATGCTACTTTTGGCAATAGGTCACATGACGCGATACAAAGATAATTAATTTATTAGTAACATGATATTATTCATTTCACTTTTTCAAACACTTGTCATTTTGATTCCTTTGGTACAAATGGGTGTGCTCAAATCATTGGTAGCTTTGATATCGAGAAACAACGTTACATTCGAGAAGATTGGGGTCAAGCTTACATTAAAAAATTGTTGTGGCACAGTAAAGAATCTTGAAAAAGAGAATCGATGCTACAAGGGCTACAATCGTGAGATTTTCGAGTGTTTTTCGGCGCATTATGCTTTTGTCTTTTTTTCGAGCTATGTGGAGCGTGTTACGTACGAGAGTGTACCGAGCGTAATTTGGCTGTTGCGATACTGTAATTGAAGTGGCCTTCAAAGGAACGTTGCGAGTTGTTACGCGTTAATGATGATGCAATAAAAAAAGCGTCCTGACCCGAGAATAATCCTTTGTTTGAACTTATGGTCCGATTCTGTGGAATGGTAGTTTCCACGGTATAGCGGGGTCCTAAATTAAAGCATGAAGTAGCGACACCGGCTTGTATAGTCATATTCAAGATTGTATACAGCATTCATTTTTTTTTTTTTTTTTTTTCAGAAGGGCTCATTGAAGTCCGACCTATGTTCGTTGACAGTAATCCTCAGAAGTCTATTTTGAATCGTTCGTAATAAATTCCGCAGGTATACACAGATCGGATCACCTGAGTAATTAAATTTGAACTTGGAAAAATATTTACATTTTAACACGTTGACTGCCACGTCACCCATATTCGGGTGACAGTAAAGTTTCTGATCGGGCCGTGTCACCCGTATTGGGGTGACGCTTATTTGACTACTTGCGAAGGATATTCGTATGTGTTTAAAAAGATATTTCGCTGATGAAGTAACAAAACTATTTAATATTAATTAATATAAACTAAGTTAATTATATAATAAGTAAACTAAATTAATTAATATAACGAAGAATACGCTTCGTACAACGGTACGCGTGGCCTGAAAGAGATTTTACTGTAAACGCGTGTGGCAGTCAACGTGTTAACCAGTTAAGTGTGTTCGACGACTATATCCGCGATGAAGATGTGACAGAATTTTGTGTCACGACGGCTATATCCGTCATGCGTGAAAGTTTGTTACAATTTGATATCTAAAATGTAATTTTGAAAACTAAATTATATTAAAACAAAGACGGAATAAAACAAACAAATAAAAATTATAAATAATTTTAGTTGGATTCGTAACTTCCTGAGAGCTATGTTATGCCCGTCATCGCTTGATTATCGCGACACAAAGTTGGTGCGCGCTTTGCAAAGAGATCGCCACTGTTAACTGGTTAAAGAACAGATCTATTGCGTATGGAGATTCTAGAAAGAATCTTGAGGAACAACGATATAGAGGAAACGAGAAAAAGAAATTCAAAAAATAAAGAAAAGTATAACCCGAGGAAAGAAGAAAAGGAGTTTCATTAGCAATAATAATAAAAAAAGAGCATCCCAAGAACGTCGTAAAAGGAATTTCGGTACTGAAACGGGCAACGCAAGGACATTAAAAATGGAATTCTTGCAGTAAAACAAATAAACAGCGCAAAGACACCAGAAGAAATATCAGCGAAAGAAACAGCAAACGATACCACGAAAGAGTAGAACTGAAACAATAAAGCTACTTGAAACCTCATAACTGTCTTCATGTACGCGATATGTACACAATATAAGGTACGATTTAAGTGTTTTCCTCTTCTGCGTAAATCATAGGGGTCTTTTCGTCTATAAAACGAAGAATAGTTGAGCATAGATCTTTGTACGAAGTTACGAACCCTGTAAAAGAAAAAAAAGAAAAAAAAAAAAAATGAGAAAGAATCGTTAGATCGAGATTTCAGTTTCATAATTACACTATTTTTTGTACATGTCCCTGGTGGATCGAAAAATAGCAAGAAACGAAATAAATGAAGTAAATACTCTGCAAAGTGGATTCACTTTATTCCTTGGAGAATTACTCTGTCAACAATGGAACAATGGACGCTCTTCCACTCGAGGGATTTAACAAATCTAATAACTGTTACGGAGTTTGTGATTGAATGCCGGTGGATCGGTACAATTATTTAAATTGGAAAATATGAAGACCACGGAACGTTGGTACAACAACGTTAACTAAATTTTTGTACGGGTAATCGAGAAACTTCCTAATTATGACGATCTATGACTGACATTTATCATGTTACTAATAAATTAATTATCTTCGTATCGCGTCACGTGATCTATTGCCAAAAGTAGCATATCTGTTAAGTTTTATTTTTTTTTTCTTTCGTTCTATCATCCTGCAATTGACCGTAATCAGTTTCTCATAAGTGGACTGCGAATATTTGTGTATTTATTGAAAATTTGAAGGTATTAAAATACACACAGCGCGCATAATAAGCAAAAATATATAAACAAACCTAAAACACAATACTAACTATAATATTTAGCGAATAATACAACTGGCTACCCTACCTTCCATTCTTTAAATTGTATTCATAAAAACATCAATTCACATAAAAATCCGCAGTCTACATAAAGAAATAAGAAATCTAATTATAAAGGGATCACCAGTATCACTCACCACCTGATCACAGCAAGAGATAACCAGTGTATTCTTTAATCAAAGACGCTTTCTGGTATCATTACATGACAAAAACAAATTAACTCATTTTTACTATAACAGATATTCTGCTTCAAGTATAACGACAAAAATAAAAATAAACGAATGTACTAATAGAAACTGAAGAAATTAAAGAAACTTCCTAAAAGAGGGTTAATCGGGTCAAAATCTAAAAAAAAAAACAAATGAAATAAAATAAGTCGAAGACGAATCAGAGAAGATAAAAATCGAAGAATTGATCTCTTTGGAAATTCAAATGAATTTAGATCAAAAACTTTTAAAAAATACTTTAGAGTCTGACTTGCGATATTCATGTTTGGCATGGAAATATAACAACGAGTCTGACTCGTGATATTCATGTTTGACATGGAAGTGTAGCAACGAGTCTGACTCGTGATATTCAAGTTTGGCACAAAATTTTCATCACGAGTCAGACTCGTCAAAGTAGTGCAAGGGGTTAATTCCAACGAAAACAAGTTTCGTTCGATTCGAGTAAAATAACACAAGTCGCGTTAACTATCGAAGGGTCAGTGTGTCGAGTTTCACGCAAAATTTCACCGAAAATCCTGAATTACCGCGAGAGTCTGCTGAACTTGGACCGATACGCCATTACTCCCAAGCATGCAGAGAAGACACGAAAATTACGCGGCATTCGTCGGTAACGAAGCCGGAGCGCTTTTGCCAGTTCCATCGGAATACTTAGGCAGCCAGAACATGCGCGGATATACTCTGTCTAATTGAATTGCTTCTCGCGCGTATCGCGATCGTCCCCAGAGGGTGAAAATTTTCCGGTCGCAGTGGCACGTACGTAACGCCAGCGTAACCGCTGCAACAAGTTCATAAAGACCCCGCTTAACGCGCACGCAGAACCACAGATTGGTGCGCGCGAAGTGACCGAGGAACAAGGCGGCTCGAGACTCGAGCGGAATCGAGCCGACGCGATTTTGGATATCAACGAAATTATTCAACACCTACACGTTCGTCGAGACCGAATTTTTCGACTCGAGAATCTGCTCTTCGTTCGCGTTCTTTTTTAATACGCACAGTATTTTTTAATACTATGGTCGATTCTTTTTTTTCTGTATTTTTCATATGTATCCTTACGCATTTACTCTTATTAAACCTCGCTTTGGCTCGCCTCGACTCGGATTTTCCGTGAGAATGCTCGAAGGAAATCGAGAGAAGGCGTGGTGAAAGCGAATACCATGGCTTCGCCGCGCTGTTGATTAACAAATCGGAGGTATCTGGGAATTATGAAGATTCTCTCGTGGTTCGTAGATATTCTCTTTCTTCTGGTATTCCGTACTCTTACAATTTGTTTCGTTCCGTGAATTTTTAGATCTTTCTAGTTCTCTTAAAGTATTTCATCTGTTTGGTAGTCACGAGCTCGGTCACTTTTTTTTAATATAATTAATATCATATTTTAACCCTTTGCACTCGGCTGGCGCCGCTATGGCGACACGCATAATTTTCTTCGGAGATTATGTTTTTAATTAGATTCTATATTTTCATCAATTCAAACGCTTCTTTTATCTTAAAATAAAAGTAAATTAACCAAATGAATAAGAAATCGTCAACATTTATAATTTTCTTTCTTTCTTTCCAAAAGAACACTTTAAATTTTCGCGATAGTCCTTTGAAACTTAAAAAAGTGTTCGAGTGCAAAGGGTTAATACGATACAGTGGATAAAATATGCAGACACGAAACAAGCCTGCTGTTCTCTTGCGCTACACGCTTCGTATTTGTTAAAAAATCTTTTTCCGAGTATCAAAATATTTTAGACTCGCAAAACGTACGATATTGAAGAAATAAATGCAGGAAATGGAATATTTAAAAGCATGATATTTATGTAAAAGCTCCGTTTTGGGTCGCGTAGACTCGAGGACAGCGAGATTAAATTACACTGCATTATTTTATTTTTTGTCAATTCGAACGGAAACGATACACGTTTCTAGACTTCCTATTCAAATGATTTGCACGACATGCACGGCGAAGACGTATTTCACCACTGATTTGCATTTGCAAATTACAAGGGTAGATATGCTTGCATAGGTTTAACGCAAACCAGGTTTTCCTCTGTTTCTTCGTGTCAAACTATCCAGCTGCTACAAATTATTGATCAGTGACCTATAACTTTAGGTAGAATTTCCACCAGTAATGTCAACAACAGGCGAATCGTGCTCAATAGAGCTTAACTTGGTTAATCGAATGAGAACCAGCGTACCTGCTAATTAAAAAAGGTCTTTCAACGACGCGTCACCTGTTTATCGTAACAGTTTCAATGAACTAAAATTTAATGAAAATAGTACGTTAATACGCCCAATGAAAATAATGTTTAAATAACGCCCGAGAGATTTCTACTCACCGATACGTATACGCAAGCAATAGTTGAAGCAATCCTAACAATTCAAACTAGAAGATAACAGTCTCAAGAATCAA
>SMSQ01020772.1:0-14530 GCA_019453375.1 Ctenoplectra terminalis
CCTTTGTTACAATTTTTATGATAATTGATAACTTTCGTTCCGAAGCTTAAAATCACTTCATTAATTTATATTTTATTACACGCTCTCAGAATTTGTTTTTTTATCAAGGGAATCGAGTGTTTTTCGCAGACATCCTCAGCTTCAGATTCTACGAAACTGAATTTAATTCGATTTAACACTAAAACTACCTACGATTACGGTATACCTATTTCTACCAAAGAATTTACAATAATCTATATTAAAAAAAAAAAATACATAACGCAAGAGAACCAACCGTTAACCATATATTTCACAGAAAATGATTTAAGATACTCAGCAATGCATTCTTAAAGACACATAAAATTTCCATAAAAAGCTACGAACCGGTCATTTCACAATTTTAGTAGTTCTAGTGTTAAAATTGGCGAATACGTATGATTTCTTCAGAGTTCAATTGTTCTTTGTTACATAGGGTTAGTGTACGTTAAAGTAAATAATTTCTACAATTTATTATTAAGCACGATGAAACTCGGTGCTGTTCTCTCAGCTCGTACTTCCTTGCACGATTTTGAAATCTCTTATTGGAAAGATCGCTCGTGTTCGACAAGCTTCCTCATTTTTCTGAATCCTCAACTCGAGGATCGTTAAGTCATTCGGTTTTCCCAAGCTACCTTACCAGTTACATCCTTAAACCCTGAATATACACCAACCAATAGCGCGTTTCATTGATACACTCGCAGCCATACGGAAATAATCTCTTAATATCTGGTCGGTTGGCGTATCGCGTAATTCAAGACACGGGAACGGAAAATCGTATTTAGAACAGCGTGATACGTATTCAGTTCTGCATGATCCCAAATAGGCATTAACCGCAACGGTTCTGTGGAATATCGATCATCATTAACCGCGAACGGAGCCTCTCCTCTTCATGGGTAAGCGCAAACCAGCGGCGCGACCCTAAATAGGTTAGGGATCAGCTGGCATAAAGAAAGCTAATTTATCTAGATTCCAACGGAATTTACTGTTAAATGAAATTTCCTTTCGGAAACACGGATCTATTCCGGAAGTCTTTCGCAAGTTTCCGCGAGGGACTCGCAATTAATCAGTCGAAAATAAAATCGATCGTTTCATCGATGCAGCGCGAAGGAAAGGAGGAGGAGAATGAATTTCGAAGAAGTTGGAACAGAATTATTAGCGTTGCTGGATTAAATAAAGGACGTGATTCATGATTCTCGGGTTCGTGCATCAGCTTTAACGATTACGAGGAATATCGATCGCGATTGAAACGCCTGGAGCGCTCTTTATGATTATGCACGAACCTTCACAGTGGCGTAATTAAGTACAAGGTTGCGGAATAATTCATGGGTGTCAAGCGTTCGATTTACGGACCTAATTCTTCGGTGAAACGACCGGGGTACGGGCCGGGTTTGAATTTAATTCCGAGCTTGACGCGATCAAAGCGTATCGCTTTTTAATTGGGTACGGTTTTTCGTTTCTCGTGCCAACGTTTACGTTTGCTTTGGCCTGGTTAATCCGATTTTCAGTACACTCTTGGCGTGTTTACTGTCATTTTACGTCGCATTTATTACTGTTGTGCTAATGTCGTTTGCGTTCGATAGGGTTGATTGATTTATTAACTGAATCTTTCAACGATTTCGATGTTTTGATGAGTTTAAATGACTCTATAATTGGCGTTTCATACGATTAAATCTGTCATTTTTATGGATAATCGGTTGTTGAAATAAATTAGCGTAGGATATACATTATTTATTCATTGAGTTTCGTCTGGTTTTTAATATTTTATGATTATATTATCGTACGGTTATCTGCGGGATGTAGGGAATTTATATTTTTTCAAGCGTGGTTTCAATTTGGCGAGTAAATAATGTACGTATAAGAATCTAATAAAGAAATATACCGTGTATTATCATAATAATCTTATTCTACGGGGAACCTTCTGCCAGAAAAATTTATATTTTTGTGAACGGTCCCAACGCGTAGACATTGTATAAGTTTGGATAAGAAAAAGAAAATACAGGTAGAAGTCCTATTCCATTATTCTTTCGATGGACTTTCGAGAGACTTCCGATAGACTAGACTGTGATTACCATAATTTATGGTTTATGGATGCCACATGCCCTCTTACTGTTTCTCAGTCCTCTCGCTCGCTGCGATAGAGAATAAAAGCAAGGTATGTAGATCGCTTCGAAATAAACACGTGATCGATTTCAATATTTGTTAAGAAATAGAATCCCTGTATAACTCGTATAATTCCCACCTTTTTATTCTTACATAGTCATTTTTACATTTTTTACACGGTTCAAAAACAAGAACCGCTTCTTTTTCTTTACACAGTTTATTTCCTTTAGCACGACTTCAAAGCGAAGACTGCAATTTTAGTCCATCTCGTCGCAAACATAGGCGTTTATTATCAAGTAGTGCCGAATAATTACTAAATATTATTTCTAGTATTTTTAATTCACAGTTTTTTATTCTTTCTTGCAATATTTATGCTTTTCCTAATTTTACTTTAATAATTGAAATATGTTCGAATTTGATTCTACACCATATTCTATCTCTCGGAACTTATACAGTTTAACTACCATTACTTATTTTACAAGATTTTTGGATAACATGGAACGTATCTCCCATTTTATCATTGTAAACTTTTTTTTTCTTCTCTTTTTTTTTGAGAAAAGTATCTACCGTGTAAGAACAGAGTTCGATGTACACGTGACTAATAGCGGCACATCTCCAAAAAAAACCATTTCATACAAATATTTCCATCCATGGATGACGGAAGTACCTGTTAACATTTTAAACGTGCTCAATTCGCTCTCCTTAATTGTCCAGCGAATCTAAAAGTTTACCGTTCGACTGGACCAAAACGGTGGCCCCGACGAGTCGCGAGATAGTTCCTCCGTTGTGTGTTCGAGATAGCGTTTAAAACGGACACCTCCCTCGACAACCGCGCTTGATATAGGCCACCATTACTTCAAACTTGCCGAACCCTGAGTTCTACCTCTTTATCAACGAACGAGAACCACAGCATCGCAATAAACACGCGATTCTACAAATTGACTCTCTAACCGAGTTTCCTTCTAAGTGCAACTATCGGGTTCCTTGCCGGGTGGGTACGTATGGATTCCTGATTTTAATGACGGCACAATTTCTCCTCTCAATTCCAGAACCCAGCAATTTCAACGCACGACTTTCTCCGTGTTTTTAAATTCACCCGCGATATTGGAATTTTTATAAATTTTACCTCTCTGTTTCTCTTTCTTTCTCTCCCTCGAACCTCTCTCTCTCTCAAACCTCTCTCTCACCTCTCTTTCTCTGTCTTTTTCTCTCTGGAACCTCTCTCTCTCCCAAACCTCTCTCTCACCTCTCTTTCTCTGTTTTTCTCTCTCTCGAGCTTCTCTTCCTCTCTCGAACTTCTCTCTCTCTCGAACCTCTCTCTCTCTCTCTCTCGCTTCTCTCCCCCCTCTCTCGAACCTCTCTCTCTCTCGAGCTTCTCTTCCTCTCTCGAGCTTCTCTTTTTCTTTCTTTCTCTCTCTCAAATCTCTCTTTTTCTTTCTCTTTTTCTCTCGAACCTCTCTTTTTCTTTCTCTCTCTCGAACCTCTTCCTCGGTCGATCAACGCTTCGTTAGCATCAAATTAGAATATTATAAAATTAAAGTATTGAATCGCAGTAACGCGTCGCAGTGTACGCAACGAAATGTTTGGCTCGAAATATTAAATGGAAAATATCGATGAAACCCGACAGCCAACGAATTATACGTCAAAACATATATATATATATATACACACGAATTGTTAAAGCGTCGAATTTTACCGGTAAAACGTTTTCATTTTCACCCGTCTCGTTTCCGTTTTCCTAGCTCGGATAATAAACGCGCGAAGATTTTTCTATCGGGAACGTCGACGCAGAAAGCGCCGCCCCGGTAGAACGTTTATAATTTTTTCCGGCCGAGGAAACGCTTCGTTCCGCGACACGTTCCAATTTACGATTCAAGTTCTGATGTATTCGAAATTGAGCGAAATTGGACGCGTTTGTTCGCCAGCGGTACGCCAATTCAGCCTGTACGCGTGACATGGCAATATCAGCGTAATGAAATCAATCAGTGAGCGATTTCTTCACGAGCTAGACACGTGTAATGATCGATGAATCAGTCCCATTGAGTACGTTTTATAACGTCGTTCCGGGCTGATTCTCTGCATCGCCGGATGAAACTTCATAGCCTACAGCCACGCGGTTCTACGGTTGATTCTAAACAGGCGTCCCCCGAGCGTGTTTCACAAGAATACCAAGCAGTTTTTCATCGCTGGTCGGCCTCCTCTCTGTTGCACACTCAACGCACAGGAACTTGGGAAGCTGATCACGTAAAATAATCCTTCGAATACCTATTAATGTACGCCATCTTCTGCAGTTCTGTATAAACAGATGCTTTGGAATTCATTCGGGGCACACATCCTCCATTCCATTTCGAGCTCGTGTGTAATAACAAAATGGCGCCGTAGAAATGGAATTCGAACGTAGCACGTATGGGAATATGGGAGTTCGTTCGTTGCCAGGATTTCGAAATTTTCCTTGTTTTCTCATGTTAATTCGTTAGCAAGTGTATTGGTAACCGAATCATTTTAGGAATGTTTATTAGCAAGTATTGGTAAAGAAGCAATTTTAGGAATGTTCGTCTAGGTTTTTGATTTAAATTATTTTACGTTCGACTTTGAAGAGTTATTAGTAGACCGTGGATTTTCATGTGAATTTATGTTGTTGAGAATGTTGAGAAAATGTAGAATTTTTGTGGAAAATTATTTGATTTGCCGAGTATTATAAAAGGCGGTATTATTTAAATGGTTCTTAAAATATCAAGTATTTTATTAGGCGAATGAAATCTATAAATGAGTGGATATAGATTACTCTGATTAATTTTAATTTTTCAAATTTCTAATAAATACATAAATATGAACTAAATGGAATTTTACACAAATTTCTATATTTCTCTATTTTTTATATTTCTTTGTATATTTCTTCCTATATTTCTTCGTATATAAAAATCGGGAATCCAGTTAAAAAACTTGGTTCAAATCCTCGCTAATAATATCTATAACACGAAGCATCAATTACAAATATTTTAATGGAACCAACTTGAAACTAGGTTTATTTCTATTTCATCTCATCCATGAAATTGCGCTCATATTTTATGGAGCAGTATAAAAATTGAACGACAGACTAAAATACGTTATTATTTAATATCATCGTTCAGCACTTTGATATTTCTCCGAACAATCCAAGCAGATAACATTTACGTCTTCGGATTATCGTTTTAGTTTAAGGAACGAATGCTAGTTTTCCAACTGGAGTCTATAAAAATCAAGAAAATTTTACGTTCTCTCCGCGAATTCGTGTTTAACGTGATAAAACAGCGCCTCTTCCTATGCGCTGAATTTTCCCCGACGTAACGTCGTACGTTTATGTGTATCCGGAAAATTGCTTTGTTCCGCGATCGTTAGTATTGGCCGACTGTCAAGGAAAGATCAAACACTTCGGCCATGGCGAGCACATCCTCGTGTGTAACGGGTGGCCGTGCAGTCACGTCTGTTCGCGTGTGTCTCTCTGTTTTCTCGTCCAATACCAGACGCATCCAAGCCTGTCACGTTGCCAAGAATTTCCAGCAACTTCGCCGGCAAATGAAATTCTAAACAGACCTGTGAAATCTAGCGTGTGCAGCTCGCCGCTGGTTCTTTCGTGAAACAAAACTCGAGACGCTAAGATTCTGCTACGATGAAGAGACGTAGTCTGGTTTTTAGATAATTATTAACGATGTCAGAGACACGAGGACAGCCCTGTATTGCACGGTAATCCGGGAGGGTTATTAAAATCGAAACTTTCGGTCTTAATGGAGGACAAGAGTTTTGATTTTTAATAATTGAGCGGCAAAGTTCGATGTTCGAATGGATAATGTACGATGAAAGTGTGCATAAGCAAATGCTAAGAGGTGGGTAACGTAAATTTTGAACTTAGAGGAAATTTAATTCTGTAGGAAGATTGTAATTGTTCTCTTTAATGTAGTTTTAGGGAATTATTAGTAAAGGTGAAGAGGAAGTTTTTTTTATAATTTTATAAAATATTGTTCAAGTTAATATATTTATTTAATACGGATTGTTGGAAATTTTAACCGTGTAAAATGGAAATATTTTTGGAGGTAAATGGGTAAGGGAAGTAGTTTTTAAGTTTTTTTTTATTTGAAGATATTAATAGAAATTTATACAGGGAAATTTTAAGTATCGTTCGAGAGCTTTTAGTTATTGTCTGACTTATTATAGCGAAATGATATTTATAAAAATTGAGGAATATGGACTTGATCAGTTTTACCAGCTAACAAAGATTGATGATTTCGAGCTTAGATTCGGTAAATACTCGAATTTCTTCTTAATATTTTCTAATATGAAGTAAATTGGATAGTCCACTTTTTTTTTTAAATTATTACATCGTAAAATGTAATTAAATATAAATTATATAGTCAAATACAAATTAATATAAATATAAATTATTATATATAGTTGAAGATAATTGACATATAAATTTAAAAAATATACTTGCTAAAGTAAATACATGCGGATTTATAATATCAATATCAATATTTGAATATATTCGACGTACTACCAATAAATAATTTAAAAACGAAATTTCATAGCTATCTCACCCGCAATTTCAGAAATTTGATTTAAAAATTTTCCAGTAACCTATACCCACTATAAATATCTACTAAATTAGTACAATTACTCCACAAACAAACAAACAAAAGAACGAGGTTACAATTTCAATCTAGCAGTACGATCTACCTATTTCTACTCCACCCACCCTTCCACGCACTAAATCCAGAAAACACTAAAGAACTCGCGTCTCCGTCACAAACTCCTATCCCTGCCAAAAATATAAATGCAGGAAAACCGTACAAAGCATCGTACACGAAAAGTTAGCTCTCCGCGTACTAAAAATTGCGAAATTATAAAAAAAAATGGCACGCTCAAGCCTTTTCCTCGGCGATGATTCGGAACGCGCAACTCCACGTTCCATAATATAATTTTGCACGCTCGTGAAAATCGCTCGGAGTGGCGCGAACGTCGTCCAATCGTTGGCATAATTTCGCATATTTACGAGACCGTGGCACAAAAGGCTGCCATTTGTTAAATTACGCGTACACGCGTGCAGGTACATACGTGCACGAGTTGAACACGACCTACATTATGTTTGACCCACCCACGTGGCTGGTGTCGCATACGAATTCCCTTGTACGACCCGGAACAATTCGTTTCCTTATCGTTCGTTTCGCCTCTTTCCAACAGACGATCAAATTTTGTTCTTCCCGATAACCGGCTGCTCGTGATTTCCAGCCACCCTTCTTGATCCAGCATCATCGCAGGAGAAGGAAACGTTTAGCTGTGCGGGCTCGTTGGTAAGAAACGACGCATCCGGGATGCGAGTGATATCAAAATTACATTAAGGATCACTTTTTGCGCGGTACGAACGAAAAACACGGTATTATTTTTTCTTCCTGCAAATCTCGAAGTTGCCGGATGTATTGCGCGTAAACGCGATCTGTTGCGCGCGAACTGTGCCCTAATCGAGCCGAGATTATCTTGCCGGCGTACAGAGGCCGCGTACGAATTCTTTTTCATAAACGGGCCTCTCGTTATAGCCGTTCATTTGCTCTGAATGAAGCGTTTGATCGAAGAAGATGTTTATCGGCCGGTTGCGAGCCATAACATTTTTCTAGCCGACTCGGTTAACGCGAGATGAGTCCAGAATTCTGTTTCCGAGCACTGCTAATAACGATCGACGGGTTTCGTTTCTTATTAGATCCCTGAATAACCGTTCGCTTACAATTATCGTATTGATATCCGATCGAACGTTGTCTTGATATAAAAATGGCGTTACGATATTTAAATTATACGGTAGCGATAATCCTGGTTTATCCGGAATCGAAGCAACCGACACCATTTTGATACGAACTCTCCGTCGTTGGCTCGTTCTAGTCCCGACGCTGGGCGTTTCGCTCGTGTGCACGCTTCGTTATATTCTCGATCTATCATTCCACTTACGGAAGCAAGATAATTGTATTATCATGACAATGGCGATTCAAGTTTTCTCACGCCACACGGCGATACGGATGATGCATTGTACGAATGACAAACACGTATTCATCATGCCGTCGGTGAACAATGCGAGAAAGCACGGTAATACCAATTATAAAATAGCTCGCATGCAATTACGACGGGTGAATTCATTAACGGAGAAGTTTCCACCCGGTTCACGCGTGAAGGCATCGTGGTTGGATCGTGGTTAGCATCGCGGTGAGCTTACGTCTAGAGACGAAGAGAGTAGGCTCGACCTTTACCCTGCGTACGGCTTGTACGCTATCCATTTTCTCTTCGTGTTTCGTTCGCTGGTTAAAAAGGATTCGGGGGTAAACGCGAAACAGCTGCCGGCCCCTGACGTATCGCGGAGGATAGCGAGCTTTGTTTGCTTGTTAAATGCTTTTACAGTTTCCATTAAAGCCTGTTTGCTAAGTACTTTTGGCCAAGGCAAGTTAATTACGTTGCAGCGCGTTAATTAACGTTCTCCGATCTCTGATACCGGCTCGCGCGTTTTCGTACGATTCGTTTATTTTTTCGTTTTTTTTTTTTTTTTTTTGTTTTTTTTTGCACCTGTACGGGTCGAACGCGTCTCGAACGAAAACGCTTCGTCTTTTGTATTTGGAAATTCGCGGAGTGGATAATTTTATGCTAGGTTTTGATATGTAGCGAACCAGTTCTAGAAATGTGAAAATTTAATCGAGTTATTAACAGTCTTTAGATATAGCTTATTGAATTCGATTCGGTTAAAGTGTNTATTTTAAATTTTATGTGTTTTTAATACTTATAAAAACTTAGCCAAACGATAGAGTTAGGAGTAGTAAGGATGAGTTTGATTTTACGTTAGAAATCAAATTCATAATATTATAATTGAGACATTTGAATATAGCGAAACAAATAACAGCGATGAAAACAGTGAATAATTGGTCCAAGAAGAACTAAAAGCATATTTTGCGACACTATTCCTGAGAAACCGAAAGACGGATGCTTCCTAAAATATCGCACGAAAGAAAATTACAAAGCTCGAGATTCAATATTGAGTCTTGTGTAATGTAAAAATACACAAGATAGTTATAATACTGATGCATAATAGTTATGTTTATATAGTGTTGTTTTGCTTCTGTTTCTCTATACTTCAGTATTTTTATTTTTGTTTTTTTTTCTTTATTTCTTTCTTTCTTTTTTTTTTTTAATTTTTTGTCGTAAAGTTACCATCTGGCAGATCGATAGAATAATTCCAATTTATTCGGTAAATCGGCTGACACAGTTTGTTCAGTCGCAACTTCGAACTTCGTTAACCCTCTATAGTCCGAATTTTGTCTGTTTGTCGGAGAAAAAATTAGGATTGTTTATAGTTTTTCGCTTTGACTTCAAAATTCTTAAACTAATAATTGCTATAGANGTGAAAATTTAATCGAGTTATTAACAGTCTTTAGATATAGCTTATTGAATTCGATTCGGTTAAAGTGTCGAAGACACGCTTGGATTCCGTTTATGAACGTTCGCAGTTTATTCTTAACCCGCTCAGACATTTGCATTCTTGAACCAAAGTCAGATAAAGCGGAGGTGAAAAGAAGAAACGTATGATACACAAAAAATGAAAACCAGAATTAATCCGGGTAAACTTGATAACTAAATCTTTGATTCGTGATTTAAGACTGCAGACTCGTATATTTGTAGGAAATTTAAAGATGCAAATTTGCACAATTTATATATAGTATTCAAAAATATACAAAATATACAAAATATACAAAATATACAAAATATATAAATTATCCGAAATTTTCTTACAGATATCTTTTTACTATATTCTCAGAAATATGAATTTAAATAAAAATCCGCGGTCCACTCATGAAAGTTCAATGATAGCTCAATGATAGCTCAATGATAGCTCAACGATAGTTCAATGAAAACTCTATGATAGCTCAACGATTGCTCACGATAGCTCATGAAAGCTCAATCATAGCTTAATGATAGCTCAACGATAGCTCATGATAGCTCAACGACAGCTCATCATAGCTCAATGATAGCACAACGACAGCTCAATGATAGCGCAACGATAGCTCAACGACAGCTCAACGATAGCTCATGATAGCTTATGAAAGCTCAATCATAGCTTAATGATAGCTCAACGATAGCTCATGATAGCTCAACGGTACCTCATGAAAGCTCTCTGATCATCAATGATGTACATAGCATTTATCATATTAATTAATCATTTCTAAATATTTCTTAAAAAGTGCTGTCCTCCAAACATTCCACAAATTGAAACTATCAACCTTCAAAGTTCCAAAAACGGTTGCTTCTCGAAACGAAACGCCGGTCGGACGATACAGTTCATCCTCGAAATACGAAGAACGCAGTGCTCCGAGAGAGAGTAACCTGTCTCGGTTGAATAAAGAATCGCGGTAGGGACACTCGCGGTTAATTGGAATAATTAATAGAGCCGTTTCATTGTCCATTTTCACCATGGTTTCCGTTGTTCGCTCGAAAGGAACATACTGGGACGCGGTTCTGTACCGCGGGGATACCCGCAGTTCCCAATTGAATTCCACAGAATTCGCTGTCTTGTGGACATTTGCCTTCTACCGAGGAAATCTTCCATCTTTATCTCTTCTCGGGGATATCGTGAATATTCTGCTTGAACGGGTTAAATCTTGAGTCGTCGAAGATGTGTCTCGGTCTCGAGAATGTCTGTGCGGTGGTAGAAAGGAACTCGAAATGTTTCTGCGATTCAGCGCGATGGTTTATGTAGATTTTTGTAGATATTGATAAAAGTGTAAATGTGTTCGAAAGAAAGAAAGAAGAAAAAAAAATAAAAATATTGGAAAGAAACGTAGTTCGATGAAAATTATTCATTTGCAATTTTAGTTCGTTTTATACGTCCGCTCTATTTTCTTAAATATTCGTTCTTCGATACTGGAACTACCAACGCGGTAAAAATGACCGATCCATAATTTCTTATAAAAATTTTATAAATTCACCGTGCGATACATTGTGCAGAATTTTTTGCGATTTTTGTCAGAGAGAAATACCGTGGTAAAAATTACATCGAGATAGCTTGTTTTCAATATATTTTGTATTTACATATAATGAATATATTTTACATTTATGGTTGCCAGCAGTTATTGGCTGACTTTGTGTGAATGTAATTTCGCGCTGCTAATAATTATATTGTTAATCGGTATTGTACAAATTGTTTGCGAAACGTGGATTTGACATTCGTCTTTTTTTATTCATCCCTTTTAGCTCTTAACATTTCTCAATTAATTGCCTTTACTTATTGCTAGTTTGAAATAATCTTTCGCTGTCTTTGTGTCACGGTACATAATTTAAATCAGCTAGTTCTCATCCTTTAACATTGAATATTTAAAAAAAAAAAGAAAAAAAAGTTAAATTTTATTAAAGTATTACGAACTTTAAATGACGATAGCTTCGATGCGTTTCTCTCAATAACTATATTATACTTTCGCTACGAATATTTTACAAAAATAACCGTGAGAGTCCTCGCATGAAACGAGCGGACGTTAAATTATTAAAAAATACAAACAAAAATTTATTTCCCGTGCAACACATATCTCCTTTTAAATGCCTATCATTTTAATCTCACATTAGTTGTCAGGTAATTCTAGCATTAACACGTCCCATACTGCACCAGACCTATACGTCCTTCAATCTGTTTGAAATTTTCGTTGTAAAATGTTTTTTAAAAAATAATTTTTTAAAAATTTGTCGCAAAGTCATGTATCGACATATTAATATCACGTATACGCGTTAATCGCATAGCGGGGTATACGCCGAACGCTAACTAAAACTAACCAAAAATCGGTCCCGCATGGAACGTGTTAAAAGTGATGCTCTAAAAAACCGTATCGATCCTTCGAATTGAACAATTAATTAAGTACTCGGTCCAGTCAACAGTTATTTATCAAAACACGTGTTGCACTTTCACGATTACCCCCGTCAATTAATTAAAATCGCTCGGACAAGATATTCTCGGTAAGGAGGGCATCGTTGTACGCAAGTCTCGACCCGGTTCGTACAGATATCGACGCGTGTCGAGCAGGTTAACACCGACTTCGTTATATCAGTTGGAAATCCATCGAGTTTAAACGGAGAGTAGATGGCCACTGGTCGCGAGTCGATTCCCTTGGCCGTGGCAATTAGCAACGAGCGCACCGCGATGACGTTAATTACCGGAATCGATGTCAACTTCTAAAACTCGCTGGTCCCGCCGCGAAATCCACGGTTGCCCTTAAATCCACGCGATTCGAGCGCGGATACCCGATAACAATCCGACCAACGGATTGCGGCCGTCGAACGGCGGGGATCGAACGCGGCACAAGTCGGCGCCTGGCCTCGCTTCCCTCGCGCGTTTCCGATCGCAGAGGCTCGCGTGTACGAGCCCACCGCACGCTAACCGCGGCTGATCGATCGATCGGCTGTTTACTGGAAAGCCCGGTGACTCGTATTTTTCCGTCATTTGCTCCGGTTTCCAGCGAGATCCCGACACCGCTATCGCGCGTAATCGCACGCGGATAATCGCGATTTCTCGACGTTCCTGCGAATCCGTTGTGCCCCATTCGGCTAGCAACCCTTGCCGTTTGTTTACCCACGTGTATTGCTGTCGTTCGGTGGGATTATCGTAGAATGGGGGTTGGTTGGTAATTGGGAGCGATATTTGGGATAAATATTCGTTGGGAATTTGTGGAAAGAATTTAGGGGTTGGAAGGGTGGATGATGTGAGTGATGAGGGGAAATGATTTTCTTTTTTTCTTTTTTTTTTCTTTTTTTTTTAGTGGAGAGGAATTGTAAAATTTATGTGAAGTACGGTGGAGAAAGTTGGGAGCGATATTTGGGATAAGTATTCTTTGGTAATTTTTGGAAAGAATTAAGGGGTTGGAAGAGTGGATAATATGAGTGATAGGGGGAAATAATTTTTTTATATTTAGTGAAGAGGAATTGTGGAATTTATGTGAAGTACGGTGGAGAAAGTTGGGAGCGATATTTGGAATAAGTATTCTTTGGTAATTTTTGGAAAGAATTAAGGGGTTGGAAGAGTGCATAATATGAGTGATAAGGGGAAAGAATTTTTTTATATTTAGCGGAGAGGAATTGTGGAATTTATGCGAAGTACGGTGGAGATTGTTGTAAATGGTGGAATAATTTATTTTAGTGTAGCAAATGTAGCCGAAGATATTGAGACTACTGTTTTTGTATATCGCGATTTTTCGTGTGAGGTGTTATGGAACAAAATGTTGGATTTGTGGATGTTTAAAAATTAAATTAGTAGTTTTTGAGCATAGCATTTTTATTTTTTCTCTAAATCTATAAAGTTTATACTGTTCAAGTCCAAAACAGACATAGGTTTATTTTTACCGAAAGTTCTCACTTCTTACATTTAATACGATACATTTTTAATTTATTTTTATTTCTATTATTGGTTTTTTTATATATATANACTTCGTTATATCAGTTGGAAATCCATCGAGTTTAAACGGAGAGTAGATGGCCACTGGTCGCGAGTCGATTCCCTTGGCCGTGGCAATTAGCAACGAGCGCACCGCGATGACGTTAATTACCGGAATCGATGTCAACTTCTAAAACTCGCTGGTCCCGCCGCGAAATCCACGGTTGCCCTTAAATCCACGCGATTCGAGCGCGGATACCCGATAACAATCCGACCAACGGATTGCGGCCGTCGAACGGCGGGGATCGAACGCGGCACAAGTCGGCGCCTGGCCTCGCTTCCCTCGCGCGTTTCCGATCGCAGAGGCTCGCGTGTACGAGCCCACCGCACGCTAACCGCGGCTGATCGATCGATCGGCTGTTTACTGGAAAGCCCGGTGACTCGTATTTTTCCGTCATTTGCTCCGGTTTCCAGCGAGATCCCGACACCGCTATCGCGCGTAATCGCACGCGGATAATCGCGATTTCTCGACGTTCCTGCGAATCCGTTGTGCCCCATTCGGCTAGCAACCCTTGCCGTTTGTTTACCCACGTGTATTGCTGTCGTTCGGTGGGATTATCGTAGAATGGGGGTTGGTTGGTAATTGGGAGCGATATTTGGGATAAATATTCGTTGGGAATTTGTGGAAAGAATTTAGGGGTTGGAAGGGTGGATGATGTGAGTGATGAGGGGAAATGATTTTCTTTTTTTCTTTTTTTTTTCTTTTTTTTTTAGTGGAGAGGAATTGTAAAATTTATGTGAAGTACGGTGGAGAAAGTTGGGAGCGATATTTGGGATAAGTATTCTTTGGTAATTTTTGGAAAGAATTAAGGGGTTGGAAGAGTGCATAATATGAGTGATAAGGGGAAAGAATTTTTTTATATTTAGCGGAGAGGAATTGTGGAATTTATGCGAAGTACGGTGGAGATTGTTGTAAATGGTGGAATAATTTATTTTAGT
>SMSQ01020773.1:0-11430 GCA_019453375.1 Ctenoplectra terminalis
CACACGTGCAAACTGCCATTGCGATAAATTGGATTTCGGATCGATTTAGATTAAATCATATTAGTTAGGGGAAGTTACAGAGCACCGTTCTCCGGCGAATTAACACCGTGACAGTTTAAAATTGAAACTCGCATGCTGGTTGAACCGCGCTTCGATTTTCAACGATCGCGAGAGGGCGGAGAGGATTTTTATGAGGGAAGAATTAGGTTTGCGATAAATGACGCTGGAACCTATCCAGATTTTAACCACTTCGACGTCCGCACGTTTCATGCTAGGACTATCATCTACTGCTACCGCTTTTCGCGTAATGTTCGTGGTATAACTATAATATATTTATTTAACTCCTTGCTTTACAATCACGAGTCACACTCGTGGCACAGATTATTGTCCAAACACTATAAAGGCACACTACATTTATATAAATAAATGTTTTTATATATTTCGTCCAGTGTTAACACGTAGGCGATAAAAAATGAGGAGAATGATTAAGTACAAAAGGGAAGTCACGTTTCATTTGAAATGTCCGATTAAAAAGCGAAAAAGTTTATAGAGTTTCTATGAGAAAGTCTCGGTAGTTGCAGTGTTGAATCAGTTATTACAATTATTCGATGAGACTTCTTTTCTTTTTCCTTTTATCCGTTGCAGAAGCATTCAGATTTACTACGTAAACTTTGTTAGATTCCGAAAAGTTTACCGGAGAAAAATCAATGAATTTCAACTGAAGAGATTTCTAAGATCAAGATTCTTTAGCTCAGATTGCGAGAAGTTCGAGAGCGATCTTTCAGCGCGATAACGTTACACCTAGCTCTTCGATTCGGATTAAACCGAACTTGGGAAGTTAGTCAAAATCCTTATTGTACTTGCTCGAACATCTATTGACTTTGACTTTTGCTAAATAATTCCAACGCATAGAGGATCTTGGCCGTGAAACAGTCAAAAAATATGAAATCGCTCACGAAAATATAAGCTGTTAAAATTTAATAAAACAATAGCTAAAGATTAAAACACACTGTATAGAGAATTACAGTGTAACATTTATAAATGAAAATTAAATTATTGTAATTTCTCTGGTACAGATAGATGTATTTTGGTAATTTTATCGTTAACTATCCGTCAATCGTGCCGCGTGTCAATTTTGCTCTATTTTTTCCTTCCATCTCTCGTTTAACAAATAATATATTATTATTTTACATAGGATTCATTCTGCTCTATTTTTCCTTCCATCTCTCGTTTAACAAATAAGGTTAAATGTTTATTTAAACATTGCCAGAGGAAACCACTGCGTGAAGATAACGAAAGCATCTTTCGGGACAACCTAATGTTATCATATTTTTGTAATCGGTAACATATCTGCATTGATAAATTGCTACAAAATTTAATTTCAACATAAAAGAATACACTTTTTAAAATTAAAACTGAAAGAAACATAGTGCTGGGATCCTCGGATGTAGCTCCAACGCTTCCTTTGTGACACAAGAATATCTACTGTCGACGCCCGCAAAGGGTGGTGCAAAAAGCTCTGTTATATTGGCGCGCATCGACATATAACCGGAATCCGCGTGGTATAGAAAGGGTAGTGGTGGCCCTTGGTTTGGGGTTCACTCACACGAACTTTTACCTTGTTGTTGAGTTCGCAATGACTGTGGTATAAAATATGGTGAAAGGTTTATTTAAAAAATAATGAACAAAGATAGTGTAGTGTCGTAGTGTGGCGGCCCTCCTACGCTCCACCACCAGAAGGACCTACAAGACCGACTTTCCCGCAAGTCCTCGGAAACAGTACGATTAGTACTTGTACCGATCCCTCTCCTAACTTCAACATCCCCGCGTCTAAAGCACGGGCCTGCTAGGATGCCTTACTCACGAGTCCACTAGCAGGCCCCGGACGAAACGCTCCCTATCCTTTTCCATCCATCGGTCACCCGCCACCAAAGTAGTTTTAAGAACTTGTAGTTTATGGAAGGCAATAAAGGCGTAACGGGTCGGGGACCGAACGGGGACTGAACGTAGAACAGTGTTGATCAGAGAGTTGAACGTGTAAGGGAGGGGTTATTCAACTTTCTCACTGCTCTTTATATTAGAGAGTATATGAATATATATATTTAACAAACTCTTGCTTACCACTTACACTTACAATGTTCTTACTATTTGCACTTACAAATTTCTTGCTCTTACCGCTACCGATCCCTCACTCTCCCATATAATCACTGTCACGCGCCCGAACATTCACACCCTTATACTCCATTCCCAATCGTTCTTTCTTTTTCTCCACACGCATCCCTTTTCACTCGCACCTACAACCTGCTCATCCATCCCTTCCAATCATGCAGTCACGTATACTTCATTCTCACGGTCTAACTTTCAAGACCCAAACATTCTTTCTACCACCCAAGACACTCAGCCACGGTCACACTTTCCAAACATACCCGGCTCAGTCTCGCTCGCACCCATAAATCCATTCGCACTACCACTCGATGATTTCAACCATCGGCGCCGTCCTGTCGCAAGACGACCCCGACCGCACGCATTCAACAACCACTCGAACATACCTGGTCACACTTATCTTTACAAACGGAACGTGGGAGTGTGTTGAACGGGGAGAGTTGAGTTGAACGTAGTGTGGAAGAGTATTGAACCGAGAGTAGAACAGAGTGTTGAGAGAGCGTCGAATGAGAGTGTTGCGTGATTAAAGAATTAGTATAAGATTAGATTAGACTCTCCTAAACTTAATTCTTAATAATTAAATATTCATAAACTATATTTAAATAAAAAAACTCTGTAACAGTCTTCTCCGACCGATAGTACGGCGCGTTTCCTTTCGTGTCTCGTGACGAACTCCTCGCCCTGCGTAAAAACTATCGGCGTTCCCGCTGCCGATCGCCGTTTGTTTCGCACACGTACACGCACGCACACGCGCTCACACAGCCACGCTTGGCGCACCACACGACTAATGACGGAATCTTAGTTATCTGTTTAGCATGATTCGGCGTGTATACGTAGGTTGGTCATCCAACAATAGCAAATAGAAATGTCGAGTCAAGTTCAACGTGGAACGCAAAGAGGTAATGTGTCGCCGGATAGTTGAGTGTTGACTTGATCGGTGGAAAGAAAGAAAGAAAGGCAGGAATATTTTAATTGGCACGAAAATCTAATTCCCATAACGTTCTTTCAAAGTTTGCCGGAGGAACGCGAACCGAAGAGTTTCCTAGAATCGGGTTGTTTCTAGCGCAAAGCGATTCATTTGCGCTTAAGTATGTTAGCAACGTCTTCCTTACTGCGAATCTCTCCTTGTTTACGATTCTGTTCCTACGGGCGTAGATAAAGAAAATAGTTAAGCGCAGGGACGCACGGTTGTTTCACGGGCGACAGGAAGATTGCGGGGGTAATTTGTAAAGTTTCTAACGCGAGGAAACCAGGGGAAAAGATAGGAACACACGGGATAATTGTGGATTAATATGCGACGCAGGGACTATCGAGATTAGACTTGCATGTTTGTTTCGCTTCGACGAACAGGTAGAATTTCACAGAGTATGTTAGCGTTGACGAATTTAGAAACGGTGTTTAATTAATGCAGCATTGTTTGGAGAATTTGATCGTTTGAAATTCTCTACCATTTTTTTTTTTTTTTAACGGAAGACGAATATATATATTTTTTTTATTTGTACGAGTAGTAAAGGGTTTATGTACTTTTTAAATACATAATTTTATGTTGGTTTTTATTTTAAGGAATTTTCAAGTTTTTTTTAAATATTTCATTTATTTGAATAAGTATTATTATTCGGTTAAGTTGTTTTCGTGTTGACTGTTTTATTAATATTTAAGTAGTACAGATATACAATGTGGAATCGGTATCAAAGTCTCTTGGAATTCTTCTTTCTGTCTTATCATGCTGTTACTAGTTATACAAATTAGTTGAATATTCAGAACGTGCATTATTCGCTAAATTTTCCTTCGTGTCGACTATTTTCTTACTATTTAAGTAGTACAACCTCATAAATATCGAATCAGTCTCGAAGTTCTAAAAGCTGATTCAATAATCCAAACGTGCATTATTTACGTAATTCCTTTCCGCGTTGACAATTTTGAAATATTTAAGTAGTATAACAGTATAAACATAGAATCTATACCAAAACTCCTTCCAATCACTATCCTCTTGCACCGTTACCGATCTTACAAATTAATTCAGTATTTATAATGTGCATTATTCACGCAATGCCTTTCGACGTCGACAAGTTTTGAAATATTTAAGTAGTACAGCCTCATAAATATCGAATCGATGCCAAATACTCTTCCAATCCGTATCCCAATTTTCTTGGATCATCACGAATTTTACAAATTAATTATATATCGAAAACGTGCAGTATTTATTTAATTTCCCTTCAGCTCGGCTGTTCTCAAATATTTAATCGATACAACCGAATAAATATCGAATCAATAACAAAACCTCATCCGATCTCTTTCCCAATTTTCTTGCACTGCTACGAATTTTACAAATTAATTGTGCATTCAAACCGTGCATTATTCATTTAATTTCCCTTCGCGTCGGCTACTCTGGAATATTTAAGTAGTATAACCCTATAAATATCGAATCAGTACCAAATCCCCTTTCAATCCCTTTCCCCATCTTCCCGTACAATTTTTAATTTTAAAGATATCCTATTTCCTAACCCAAAATCCCCAAATAAAAGTTCGATCCAAAGTATCTCTTCCAAAACCGTTCAGAACCGTTCAGACCCGTTTCAGTTTCGTTCACATCTGTATTCCTTCGGGCGTCGCGTTCAGGAGCACGTTGACGCGTTGACCGCCGCGCCGAAATCACATGTTTTGCTCAGAAAGCCATGGCTCTGGTCGTCACACCGGTAAAACATTCGATAAAAATGAATCTCTCATTTTTGATCTCCCAATAAAAATTTCTAATCGTTGAATAGTCGATATTGTGGGGATATTAGTAAGTGGTGAAGTTTTTGATGGTCATATAGCAAGTTTTATTAGAATTTTATTTTATTAGAATTTTATTAGAATTTAAGATAAATTCGATGCTCTCTCCTTGATACACTGCAGTCAAACCAACCCTTTTCCTAATTCAATCTTCGCTTTTATACAATTATCCGCACGCATACATTCAATTACGGATTCTCACGCGCATTCACACACTCTACATTTATCCTTATCGCGCACGCGTTCTCACTCTGATAAAAAATTGTCACTCGGACCAAACGCTCTTCATTCGCACCTTGCTTGGTCCAAACACTCTTCATTCGCATCTTAATCTTTTCTCGATACTGTCTCTCGGACCAAACACTCTTTCCTGGCACCTCGTTCGTACCAAACACTCTTTTCTCGTACTCTACAATATTTTATTTCAAAGTATTCTCTAATATCAAAGATGATGTTCAAAATTCATCAACTATCAATGTTCATTTAATTTTTACAATTACAAATTGTAGTATTTAATTTTTACGATTACAATTTGAAGCACTCCGGTCACCGATGACCACCGTGGCGCTACAGGAGAAACAATCTCCGGTCACGTAGGACCACCGTGGCGGTCAACGCGTTAATCTCGAAACGATACCACGAACGTTGAACCAAAGCGGAGCGTCGAGGAAGAAACGAAAGTGCCCGAGCGAAACGTTCACTCGAACCGACACGGGCCGTTCGTTCGTCACGAATTTATAAACGCGGAGAATAATTCCTGTGGCCGCTCCGCGGATGCAAATACCGCAGCTCTTCTTTAATTTCCAGATTCTTCGCGAGATTTTCCCGCTTCCTATCGCGTACATTGTCACGTCGCGCAACGAGATACGCCAGAGGCAAACGCAACGTATCTGCTTTTGGCATGGAATCGCGCAGCTTTAATTTCCATCTTCCTGCCTGGATTTGTGTCTCTCCGAGCCGCGTTGTATAATCGAACAGAAACAACAGGAGACCGCAAGGTTTTCCGCCTTGGCAAGTGGATGAAGCGAACGTGGAGCTGTGAAAGCGACAAAATTAGAGGAACCACTGGTAGCGAATTAATATTGGAGGAAAATTAACCGAAACAAAAAATAATAAAAGAATCGAACGATATTTAACTCCTGAATGTTCCCGCCCGTGACAGTCACGGGCAGGACGAAACGTTTATTTCGTGGTATCCCGTGACAGTCACGGGCAGGACCAAACGTTTATTTCGTGGTATCCCGTGACAGTCACGGGCAGGACCAAACGTTTATTTCGTGAAATCCCGTGACAGTCACGGGCAGGACCAAACGTTTATTTCGTGAAATCCCGTGACAGTCACGGGCAGGACGAAACGTTTATTTCGTGGAATCCCGTGACAGTCACGGGCAGGGTCGATACATTCGCCGACTAGTGGTTTGTTTAATTTAGTGACTGTAAATTGATAATTCGGAGCAAGAGATATTTTGCGACGCACACAGAATGCAAGTTTATAAATTTGACAAAAATCTGAGCGTTAACGTATCGATTCTATCAGAAATTCGTGGAAGTTGAATAAAGGAAGTGGTGTAACGATATTTCAAGTCTTACTGCAGACAACATCGTCTATCGGACTCTCGATTTTGATCGATCGCGTCATGCTAACTCGATGTCTGCACGGAACGATCAAGGGTGAAGATTATCAGAATTTTCTTGAGAAAATTCTATTTATTAAACCGGTTAAGGCAATACGCGATTTATTCCTTAACTTCTCTTCGTAAATAGCTAGCCGGTTGAATGGAATCAACGTTTTCTCAGAAGAATTCTATTTAGCGCGCCGTTCGGGTAATATAGAATCTATTTTGCGCTACCTCGGTTGAAAATCTCTGATTATTTCAATGCTATCAGCATTTTCTCAGAGGAATCCTATTCATTGCGCGATTCAAACGCGATAGGAAATTCGTTTCGCTTTACATCGTTAGAAATTAATGGTTGTTTCGATAATTGCCTTCACCAAGAGCTGATAAACGTGACTCGATCAATTGATCAATGAAATATGCGAGTTTACGTGAGTTTGGTTTGCTTAAGAATTTAATATCACACGAATTTTAAGGAAAGGTATTTCTAACAAAGTCACGGACCAACAGAACTTACGGAAATGTCACGTTCTTCTAAAAAGCGGTTATTTTGCAAGTAATAAACTCACAAAGCACGTACAATTCCAAGGACATGTGATACAAGAACTCTAAAGTGGTAAACTAACGAAACATCTCCAGAACGTGACAGTCATAAGCGAGCAGACAAAATGTTAGAAAATGGTTCGCAGTGGGCGGCGGGTTACCTTTGTGTTTCTAGCTTCGAGACTGTCTGTTCTTTCCACTTAAAATTATACCGAGTCTTTTTATTTCTTTCTGAAATCCCGAATACTGTTACTTGAGGAAGATCGGCGTTGTTCGTTATTAGCTGAAATTACGGTTAACGCGAAACCATTAGCTTGTGTAGTTACGTCCGAGAAATAGTTGATTCGAAAATTTTAATCGGGTTCGTGGTGTTCTTAAAATAAAGTGCAAGAGGGAACGGAGTTAAATAATTTTTTAAATAGTTTCTATGATCGCTTTTACTTAGATTGAAACTTAACGTAGCATTAAGAGATGGTATCAATTGATATTGTTATCCGATCTTCGTTATGCAAATATATGCAAAGTAATTGAAGAATAATGAGATATTGATAATATTACGTCATCTGATAAGTGAAAATTTTTTTCAGATAACTTAAAATAATACTGTTTATTTGTAATCATAAGTCGTTAAAATATTTTTCTCTTTTTCATTTGCCTACTAGTTTCTCGATTTTTTTCATTTCGTTGTGAATCTTTCGAATGCTTGTACAATTTATGAGATAACCTGATAATATAATTACTATAACATTAAATATAGAATATTTAGATAAACTAATAATAATTAAAAATGGCAAATATATATTTGAATGCCGTAAAAATTTAATAACCACCATATCTGAGTTACCATCTGCTTACACTACTTAATTTTAATCTATACTCCTAATGTAATCTCTTCGTACGAATTAACTTTTCGTGTAACTCTCCCGCTAAAATCCACTTCAACACTCTATCTGTAGCTTCCATAAATCACCCCAAAACTCCAAACATGCGAATAATAGTAAAAAAAGAAACTCCAAATAAACTCCATTCTGAAACAGCCACTCATCGTTCCTCCATTTTCTCAAGCACCGTAGCTATTTACCGGATAACCTGATAATATAATTACTCTAACAGTAAATATAGAATATTTAGATAAAGCAATAATAATAAAAAATTCCAAACACATATCTGAATGCCGCAAAAATTTAATAACCTGCACATCTGAGCTATCATACGGTTATACCACTTAATTCTAACCAAAACTCCTTCTGACCTAATCTCCTCGTACAAAATTAACTTTTCACCTATCTATCCTTCTAAAACCTTCTCAAACACTCTACCAGTAGCTCCCATAACTCACACCAAAACTCCAAACACACGAATAATTAAACAAAAAGAGAAAAACTCCAAATAAACTCCATTCTGAAACGATCACTCATCGTTGCTCCATTTTCCAAGCATTTCTAACCGTACGCGACGTCATACTTCACCTCAGGTTACAGGCTGGTGAATTTAAAAATGCTCCACACGGTTGTACGCCTCCGCGGAAACTTAGAAATGCAGCGGAATCGTAAAGTACGGCCCCTCGAGCCGCCGCAACGTTCGTTTCTCCCGCTGGAAAACTGACTCCCGTTGCCACGATGAAATTGTCAGTCGTCTTACATAATTTAGAGGTAGCGGAACTGTCTCGCGTTCCGCATGAAAAATGGCTCGGCGGGGAAGATAACAGGTTTTCCACGGGAATCGGATGAGAAAGATTTATTTCGCGCTACTGCAACCTCGTTAACGTCTCTCGACACTATTATGAAATCGTTGCGTGACGTTATCGATTATCCGATTGCTGTTTCGTCGGCTCCTGTAACGATGAAACTGCGAAACGCAACGCCCACGGACGACGAGCAACACCGAGCCGTTAACGAGCGCAAACCAACGGGAAACGGATCCCTCTTTTTATCGGTCGTTCGATTTTTAAAAGGGTTCGTTCGAGCTTTCGGGAATAGTCGCCCGATGTAACTCGGAAACGATGGAACTTCGGTAGCTCGTAGTTTCGACTTTTAGAATCGAATTACCGACGATAGAAACAGGGAAAGAAAAAAGGAGCTCGGTGAAAGTGAGCGGCGAGGAACCGTTCGCCTATTTTGGCCCGCTCGCCAAAGGAATTCCATCAAAACCGAAAATCGAAGTTCGATAAGCGCCGCTCGTAAATCGAGTATTTCCTTTAGCCCGACCTGGGATACGTTGTTTTTACGCGGACCCACCTTCTCTCCTTTTATGTTGATTAAAGCACGAGGATAAAATTGTTCGCCGGAACACCGGAGATAGCGTAAAATATGATATCGACGTGTGACTGATTATCTTGAAAGGGGTTTCTACTTTGAGACCATGTTCAATGCGTTCAACTATATATTATATTTTTTTTTAACTACAAATGAAAATCCATTATCGTCCAATTGTTACTTCCTGTGCAATTGTAACGAAGGTTAATACAGGGATAATATTAATCACTGTATTTTAAAATAACCGAACGTTTCAGATAGAAATAGCTTGTCGAAGAATGGTTATAAATTGCAGTTTACTTAATTTATTTAAGTACCAGGCGAGCATCGACCTGGAAATTTTTATCAGCGAATCCTTATATTGAAACGTTTCCTCCCTCGAGATGTTTCCTTCCTGCCACGAATGAAGAATCTTCAATTACACTTGATCCGAACAGACAAGTTTATGTTGCCACAAATTTTTACTTGGAACAATTTTCCTCTTAATTCTGATCGATCAGAATTCTATTTTTTTAGGATTTTTGAATCCTGTCTGTTTCAAAGGGACCGAGAGAATTATAAATGAGCTGTAAAATTCTGATACTGGAAGTAACTAGGAATCGTAGCGCGGTTCGTTTCGCTCGGTGTTGGATGAAAATTCTTCGACGCCGTTAGATAGCGAAATTTCTTAAGGAACAATCGCGGAAAGCTCGAGCACGCGACGAGTTTTCCGCGTCGCAGAGCTTAATCCGCTTCAATTCATTTTATCGAGGGCGTGTTTCACGTTGAAACAAGAATCGTGGAGGGATAACTCGGCGCGAAACTCGATCTCTTTATTCGCCTGACCCTGGCTATGTGGAAGATTGCATTGAAATTCCGGGTTCAGGTTTGTTTCCGTTTAAAATTTCAAAGTCGTATCTGGTGTCCTGCTAAGAACGCGCTTCCTTTCGAGGGTTTTATCGTGTAACGTCATTGAACGACGGGAAAAAGTCGCGTCGAGAGCTCTGTTTCGCTATCAGGGATTACCTTTTAAAGATTGAAGGGGAGCTTTAAAGAATAACTATGGGGCGGAAATTTTTTAAATTAACGTAACAACGTGTAAACGAAGATTTACGTGGATCTAAGATGAAACGTTGAAATAGGTATTAATTAATTTTTTTGTACGAAAATTAACTTTGCTTTTTATACAAAAAATAGTAGAAATTGCAGAGAGTATTGACAAAAAAATGTAGAGTAAAAATCACAAGCATAGCTTTACAATAAAACTTACAAAACTCAAAACACAGTAATTTTATTAACCACCTATGAACAATAATATATCAAAATTTCCATTATCCTTTCCACAAATTTTTGCAAAATTTCCTATTGCACTAAAAATTACTAAACTACACGAAACACAAATAAAACTTGACAAAATAGTAAATAATAACAACGGATAAATTTGATCTGTTATCGCGGATAACAGATAATAAATAATAAACGAGGCAGAAAAATTCCCACTTTTGTCCTTTTGGCATATTCTTATCCCATGGAAGAATAACAAAGCTGAAAGTAAGGTAATAAATTCTATCAACTACGTGTCGACAATAATTCCTCAAGACACCCTTCGTCCTTTTCACAAACTCAACAAGCCAATTCATCCCCTGCCTCGCCTCCCCATCGAATTCTCCTTCACGAAACAACAAATCGACTCGTAAATCGATCGCGCGAAAGAAAGACGTTAATTCCCCATCCTCGATATCCCCTAATTAATTGACAAATCGTTTCTCGGCCCGAACTTCTTACAAGCGAGCAGCTCGCGCGTGTTCCAGTCCGACCTACCTCGCGTCTAGGCCAATTAAATTGAACCGGTAAATCAAGCATCGAGCTGCTCGAATTCAGCGGGAAACTCGGTTCAAGCGAGCAACGCAAACTTCGTTGAGCCAAATGGCTCGTTGAGTTTGCCGTCTCGACGAGAGAGAAAGACAGAGAGAAAGAGAGACTGTCTGTCTGGCTGTCTCTTCAACCAGACGAAGGAAAAGGGGTGAAAATAAAGAAAGGACGAAGTAAAAAAGTAAAAAAAAAAAAAAAAAAAAAAAAAAAAAAAAAAAAAACCAGGA
>SMSQ01020773.1:12082-49579 GCA_019453375.1 Ctenoplectra terminalis
AAAAAAAAAAAAAAAAAAAAAAAGAAATAAAGGAAAGCCAGGATGACTCGATCGGAAGTGACACACACGTAGACGCGCGCGTTTACGAGAAGACGATATTCGAGTCGCGTTTCGTCGGAGAATCGCTGGCAAGAGACGCAGCGCGCGGTTAAAGAGGCGCACTGCAATATCCCGTAATTTGTAATTCCGCGGTAAGCCGTTGAAAATCCATTGACAGCTTTCCAGCGAGCCACTCGACCGCAAATGCTCGCTAACAAGGACTTCGGTTCCGCTGGCATCCGGCAGATAAGACAGTTTTACTTGGTTCCATGGTTCGAGGTCAAGAGTGACGGCGAAATTCGCAATAATCGGTCGACCGATAACACTCGGATACTTGGAGAGGCGAGCTCGACAAAGTTGCGTCGATATTTTATTGCGTCGTACACCCGGTGATAGAATTTCGATCGACGACAGACGACACTTGAGAGCGAGCTCATTCGAGTGGGCTTCGTCGAGGACGGTTGCGAGATCAAGTTTTTTAAAGGCTTTTTTTTACCTAGTATGGTCTTTTCGAGCGTTCCTAACGATCTGTTGCATGGTGACGATTTTTCTTTTTTTTTTGTTTCTTTTTTTCTCAGCAAGCTTCGTGATTCTGGTCTTTCACGTGTAGTAGCGGGAACGAGGCTTGGATCTTTTGTGCTTTTAGTTTTGTGCTGGTTTATACCGAAGCTATGGAAACAGTCAATGGATCGAGTTATAATTTCTCGTAGTTTTGTGAATTTTTTTACGGTGCATTCTTGGGTATTTTACCTTGATTTTATGTACGATATGTGGTTAGGTGTATGTTTCTTTTGTATTATGTATTGTTTCAAATATCTGTTTCTCTGATTTGTTTGGTAGTTTTATTTTTTAATAGATTTGGTATTAAATATATTTCTGGAAAGCTTTCTTGAACACTGTTATATTGAAATTCATTTTTTAATACGGGTTTTTTTATTTCATTTGGCTAGTCTGGTTCTGGTAATAATTTGTGAAACAGAAATTAACAAGGTACGTATTTAATAGCGCTGTAAAAGGGTACAGGAAGAAATTGAAGTGTGTCAATTCTAGGCGTCAATTTTAAAAAGTTCTGTCAGTTTAAAAAAAATTGTTGCAATAGTCCATAGACTCTTAAGCTAATATTATTTGATTACGGTAACCCAAACGGATCCAACTCGTATTTTCTGGCAAATATTTTGTTAGCCCAGTTTGTATTATTGTTGGACCAGTAGATTTAGTATCGTGCAAGGACCTGTCGAGCTCCTTTCAAATAATCGAATTTCAGCAAACTTTGCAGAAGACTTCCACTCGCCTAACACTATTCACGGTGTAATTCTTTCGACTAGAGAATAGTGAAATCGGTTTTTCGATTCTTTGTTTGGAATTGTGCAAGGATTGGAAGGATAAAGAATCGATGGCACGGTGTTGGTAAAGCGAAAGATATTTTTTTTTCCAACGTTGATCCTTCAAGTTGAAGCTTTTACATAAACTACGATACGATTTCATACTTTTAACTGAACTATGATTTCGTTTATAAAGTACACGAAACAGGTTGTGTAAAAGTTGATGAAATATTGACAAATGTACAACTGCAATTGTGCGTAGGAGCAGTGAAAAATATTCACGTTCTGCTTATGAATATTCATTTATTTAATTGTGATTTATTTACGAAGCAAATAATTATTAAAATAACGTTTCGACAGGGTTTTTAAATTGTGTTTCTGTATTAAAATCTCATCGTATTAATTATTGCTACGAGTATAATTATCCCATCATTTTTCTTTTATGTCTGAACGCATAATCAGGTATTTTCAGTGATACAACCAAGAATTTCTACAATCGTGATTTTTTAATAACATGTTTATTTATTTCGATATTTTCTTACAGAAAACGTTTTATCGATACTACTTGTGCTAATATAATTACCAAAAAAATTGGAATCCTCTTTCTTTCAAAGGAATCGAAGAATTTAATTTTTAAGTAGAAAACAGTAAGATAGGTCAGACATCGCCTTACCGTTTAAGGGCTGGAAATTTCATGTCGATCGACATATTATTAAACATCACAGTACCTAGTGTTAATAATTAATCACTGATCATATTATAATTCAAGTCAAAAAAGAAAAGAAATCAAAGCTGTTACCGAACAATTTTATTCCAAGCTCTCAATTTATTTTTCATTACATTTTTTCTGCACACTACAATCTACTCTACGACACTTTATATAAACAATTTTCTGTCCCATCCAACAAACACTAATTCAAAGTTCATCGGTCCGAATATAAAATTCTTCTTTCGCAAGCTTCTGATATTTATTTAACAACAAAATTATCTACGATTAAAGTACACTTATTTCTACCAAAGAAATCAGAATGATAGAAATTTGATTAAACACATAACACAAGGATAAAAATTCTTTATACACATTTGTTACAAAAAATAACGAGAAGAATCAAAAAATGCGCCATTGTATATTTATAAAATTTCTACAAGAAATTACAAATCAGTAATTCTGGCCACCTCGGTGGTTCTGGTGTTAAAGAAAATCATGGAAAAATATTAAAAATATATATGATCCTTCTGTTGAGCGTATCGCGAGCCATTCTTCAGTTACTTTAATTAGAATTTCAGCCATTGGAAAGGTTTTCCCGCGAGGGCGCGTTTGTTTTCCAGCGAATGGAAGTACCATCGCGTCAAGCGTTAAAAAACGCAGCGACCGCTGATATTCGCAGGAATGTATTTTCGTAAACCGCTTGTTTTCACCGCCTTCCGGAGAATTACGTCCGAGTGTACGGCGTGGAGGAGCGGGTAGCTGAAGGGACTCGGGAAAAAAAGCTGGAAAAGAACACTCTAGTCATGCAGCACAAAAAAGTTCGCGGTGCTTCAGCAACGGGTGACTCGGGGCGGGGACGCGGAGAGGAAAAAAAAAAAAGGAAAAAGGAAAAAAAACGCGAGGAATTAATTAAATAAAAACACGGGACGACATTTCAGCCGTTTAATGAATTGCCGCGTAATTGTTCCGCATGCGGGCGGCATAAAAGCGTTTGAAGAATTCATTAAAGAGTCAAGCTCTCTCGGCGGTCTCGAGCCATTGAGGTATTATACGTGGCAGCCCTCCCCTAATAAACGGTGAAATTTAGAAATCCTTGTAATCGCGGTTATTTACGGACGAACCAGCTAACCGTGCTACCGACGAACGAGCAAGCGAACGGGCTTGAAACTGACTAGGTCTCTGGTGTAGACGAGAAACTCTGAAATAACTAATCCGAACGGCCCCCAGGAAATAACGTGAACTCGTCGAGCTCGTGCTACGATCCTTAAACGAATCACCGTGAAAATTCTGCTTATGGGATACGCTTCGAAGAGCGATCGAGAGTTTTTGGAGCGTATCATAGTTGGGCAAACAAGCAAGGCAGGGCTCGTGAACATGTTTCGTGGAATAAATAGGTTTTGGTATTAATTGTGTCGGATAGTAGTATGTTATCTACTTGGACTATTTATAAACTAACGCTGGAACTACCGACGATTTAAGTGTAGCTATTTCTATCAAAGAATTAAAAATAATTGGTATTTCAAAGAGAATATAAAATTCAAGAGAAATAAATAAAATAATATAAATAGTATAAATAATATTCTCTAAAGAATATGAATTATTTAGAAATTAACGCAAAAAGTTCCTGAAAATTCACCATTTTAAATATATAGAATTTATATGAAAAGTTTCAAACTAGTCATTTTCATCACTTAGTGATTTTTCGATAGTTCTAGCGTTAATTTAATTATTTGAAAAGTGTAGGGTTTGTCTAAGTCTGAATGCTTAATTATCGAATGGAATGAAGAGGAGTAGTATTTAGTATTACAGGTTTTTTATCGTAAGTTGGGGAGCGATGGAACAGTTTTTGTAAAAGAATCATTGCATCGTAAATTTATTGATATTCGAAGTAAAAAAATGTACTTGGTGAAGTAAATATATGAGGATTTATAATATTAAATATTTATATTTATAAAGTTCAGTATACTACTGTAAACAGATGAAAATAAACAGGAAAACCCGTCTTTTCGAAATGAAATTGAAACTTGGAAATGGTGATTAATATTACAAATTCCTTTAATTACTTTTTATTCACCGACTACTGTCTCTGTTGATAGGCGTTCTCATTTCTATTCCCTTCGATACACCATTACACTATCAAAATTATCTTCACTCCACCATTATCATTAAACCTTAAAGCAAAATAAAGTTTTATATTTTAAAAAATTCTAAAAATTTTAACCAACGACTTCATCCGACTCTCACGTTTTAAATCCTCTGACACCCCGCACAAAAACAAAGAAAAATAATTGCAACGACCACAAACAAGAGTATAGAATTTCAAAAAGAGGCTGTTAAAAGAAAAAGATAAAACCTGTACTAAATTTTCCAACGAACCATATTTTTTAAACCACGAGGAAAAAGACACAACATTCCGTATAATTTATCGTAACATTATAACCAAAATAGCAGACACTCCGAACGCTCTCGAAATTGTTTAGCCCTTCAAAATACTACCTCTGCTTCGAGATTCTAACTCGTAATATTTTCAGAACCGCAGTACCAACCGCTACCGCCACAACCAACGTTTCTCCGCTTTCTCTCATTNAAGAATCATTGCATCGTAAATTTATTGATATTCGAAGTAAAAAAATGTACTTGGTGAAGTAAATATATGAGGATTTATAATATTAAATATTTATATTTATAAAGTTCAGTATACTACTGTAAACAGATGAAAATAAACAGGAAAACCCGTCTTTTCGAAATGAAATTGAAACTTGGAAATGGTGATTAATATTACAAATTCCTTTAATTACTTTTTATTCACCGACTACTGTCTCTGTTGATAGGCGTTCTCATTTCTATTCCCTTCGATACACCATTACACTATCAAAATTATCTTCACTCCACCATTATCATTAAACCTTAAAGCAAAATAAAGTTTTATATTTTAAAAAATTCTAAAAATTTTAACCAACGACTTCATCCGACTCTCACGTTTTAAATCCTCTGACACCCCGCACAAAAACAAAGAAAAATAATTGCAACGACCACAAACAAGAGTATAGAATTTCAAAAAGAGGCTGTTAAAAGAAAAAGATAAAACCTGTACTAAATTTTCCAACGAACCATATTTTTTAAACCACGAGGAAAAAGACACAACATTCCGTATAATTTATCGTAACATTATAACCAAAATAGCAGACACTCCGAACGCTCTCGAAATTGTTTAGCCCTTCAAAATACTACCTCTGCTTCGAGATTCTAACTCGTAATATTTTCAGAACCGCAGTACCAACCGCTACCGCCACAACCAACGTTTCTCCGCTTTCTCTCATTCGATACAAATTTTCCACTCTTTCTCAATATTGCGCGCTACGAAAAACGCTGGCAAGAAATCGCCAGAATTTCGTACCGTCAATCGCCAATACACGTCCACTAATTCCGCCGGAGGATTCGTGACGAGGCTTTTAATAGCGAATGAATACTGCAAGGTCTCCTCGAACTGGCCAAACACCGATACACCAACCAGAGTTTTATTAATCTCATCCTGACCGGGCGTTGGCGTTTCTCGCGAAGGATCGTTCGGTCACGTGAACGCATAAAATCGCAGGAATTCCGCCAGGCCGCCCGATGAGCCGTGGTCTTTGCTGCAGCGCGGAATTAAAGCTCGTACATCACGGTGCACGGTTATAAATAAATGTACACACGCGCGTTGATATCGGTCCGCATCGAAAATGTAGGCTCTCTCCTTTTCAATCTATGCAAGGGACCCTCTGGCTCATGAAACGTCCATGTAGGTGCGGCAAAGTCAGAGAGAGAAAGAGCGAAAGCCGACGGTAGGATCGGTGAATATCAATCTAGTGACCCGGAAATGTAATATCCGTTGCATATCTCATGGACGTCGCTGGGATGCTCGCATATAGTTACGATAATGGATCGTAAATATTTTGGCCGGGGTCGAGCGAGGAGACGCGCGGCGAGCGCGATCGCTGCGCTGCTTTCGGTCGCAAAATTTCTGCCACGTTTTTATCGCCCGCGTTTATTGTTCGCGGCGGAATCCAGCTCGGAATCGGATGCCGAGCCCGCAAACAAGCGGCCACTGCGTGACCAGAAACTGTAAAATTTTGACCGCCTCCTGACGACCGCTTTTAAACACCGTGATTCGCGACTTAATCCCGACGACGTGATTGATACTTGTTGGATTGTTACCGAGGATAGTAAATATACTGTATCGGTTGAAAGCAACTGTGATTCGACGCTCGAAGAAATTGTACGAGCGAAAATAATAGGACCGCCAGATGTGTTCGTGGAAAATATAAAAGTTTGGTCGGTTTTATAACCGTTGGTAGGTATGTTAGTAAATGGAGCTCATTTTTCATTCTCTTGGTGTCAGTTCGAAGCAGATCTTTGTCGAGTACAGACGTTCCTTCGGAGTTGTGACGATAAGAATTTTATTCCTAATCACTTGTCTAATGATATTCGCGTGAGAACTTTGGAAGTCGGCGTTGCTTCGTGGATTGCGAGCTATTATGTGGTCATGGGCGGTCGTTGGTTTGTGATAGAGTATAAATGTAGTCTTAACCAGTGGCGGCTCATGGAAATGTAAGTAGAGATTAATATGGATTGAAAAAATTGTATTATTGGTAAGATTAAATTGGTAATTATTTAGGAAACGGACAGCGCTATTGGTTCCCATGATTTTTAAATACTCTGTAAAATATGTATTTAATAAGGGTGATATTAAAATAGGAACTTTTACTTTAAAACAGAGGGGTAGCTCTGTAGTCTTTATGGACGAGTCACCCCTAGCACTTTCGTATTTAATTCGAGTTTATTATGAACTTAAGAAAGTAAAGTCTTAGGGGTTCTCTGACTCGTCTACGCGATAATTCTTTGCATTTCTTCGGATTATCGATGAGAATTAAAATTTTCTGGAAATCTAATTCCTTTTCTGCGATTGAGACGTTGTCTGCGACACTGGCGGGACTACAAAAATGCTCGCTAAGAAAAAATAATGTTGGAAGAATTAAAAGTATTATTTAAATGTTCAAAATATTCTACTTTCTTCAGTTTTTAAAATATTGAAATTTATTTAAATGTATTTAAATCATAAAATGTATTCAGTCAATGTATTCAAATCGAGCTTCAGATAACCTCACGCTCTTATTGCGCCTGCGTTCTCAATTTTCGTTCAGATTTTACAAAATCTTGAATGTCGAGCAACGAGACCTCACAATTTACGTACTTGAAATAATAATCAGAGAATTTCGTCGGTGTTTAAATAAAAAAAGGAAAAAAAAAAATGTAAATGCAAACAATTTCCCTTATCGTGAAACTTATCCGAATCACCGTTGAAACGAACGAGTTAACGAGCGCGTAAGTCCCGTTTGAGCGCGACATCGGCGAAAATTGAAACAGCAGATAAGGAAAGGGGCGAGAATTACATTTGCATAATTAATTGAACGAAAGTTTCGCGGGGCGCCGTCGCTTTACGGGACAGTTAAAAACTGTTCTGAAAACTGTCGCCGGTAGTGGCAGTGCTCGAAAATCTCTCTCCTCGCTCTTGTTCTCGTGAAACACGCGTATTTTACAATGGAACTTTCTAATTTATCGCCACGGCCGGTCGCATAACGAATCCACTAATTTATCGTGGTTCGGATAAAGAGTTATGAATCTGAACGAAGCACGGTTTACACCGTGTCCCGAGAACGATTCCGAATAATTGGATTTACGGCCAACTAATTATGCAAATAAATAGCACACGTGATTGTAACGAGCTTCGCGAGTGTTCTTGTTAATGTTCGTTAGCGTCGTTGAACTTTAGAGACTGTTAACCCCTTTTTATGCGTGAACGATACAGAGTGATTCAACGTTAGTTGACAAGGATTTCGCTTTGTTGATTGACCGTCGCTATCTTCACTGGTTCCCGCACTTATATACTGATCTATTGCTTTTAGAACTTTAATATTTAGGAGTTTTCAATGGTTCCCGCACTTATTCACCGATCTATCGATTTTAGAACTTAATATTTAGGAGTTTTCAATGGTTCCCGCACGTATTTACTGATCTATCGATTTTAGGACTTTAATATTCAGGAATTTTCACTGATTTTCGCATTTATTTACTGATCTATCGGTTTTGGGATCTTAATATTTAGGAATTTTCACTGGTTCTCGCATTTATTTACCAATCAATCGATTTTAGGACTTAGGAATAGAAGTAATTTTTATTATAATTTAATAATGTAATTTAATTATGTGAAAATTCATTTAACAAGGTTTCATTTTTATATCTGTCTTCGATTCACTAATTTAACACTGGAATTACCAAAATGACAAAAGTGACCAACTCCTAATTTTGTGTACAATTTTTATAAATCTACCAAGCACTATTTCTGGAAACTTTCCGTGATTATCTGTAAAAAATGTAGACAAATATTTTTTTTATACACCTTATATACCTTTTTATATACCACTTTGATTCCTTCGGTACAAATAACTGTACTTCAATCATCAGTGCTTCTAGCGTTAACGACGAGATAAGATCTTAGGTGGTTTTAAGACCTTTTTCTCATCGCAATGTCCCCTTCAAATTACTCTTCCTTTATTGACAAGGTCTCTTGAGAGTAACAAGTGTCGCTCTGTTCTGAATAGCAGCGTGTTCACTATCGTAAAAGTGACACAGCATAATGAACAGCGGACTTTACAGTATCACGCTCGATCAGAGCAATTAAGTCTTGTTTTCAATGGAACTTTTATGTTAATTTAACGTTAGAAGCATTGCAACAGTCTCATTTCGCGTTACCACCAAGTGTTAGCCTGCTGCGTCATTTATCTTCTTTCATGGCGAATATTTTACCGTACCTCTTGCGAATCAGGAAAGCCGGAATGGATGAGGCTGAACGTACTTGACAGATGATCTGACGTTTGATTGCCTAGATCTCGGTTGCGAAATCAGGGCTGTTTAAAGTCTCGAATATGGAGCAGAGCATGTGATAATGTTTTCTGATAAGAGAACCATGACGAACCGCGAAGCATTTATAACCTTCAGACCGTTCGCAATAAAGGAAACCTCATATTTAACGCTTAATTGCGACTTTGCCGTGTCGGGCAACAAGTAGTGCAATCGCGAATAAAGTTGGCGTGTGCTTTCAAAATAGTTAAAATTTATCAGAAGCGTCTGAAGTTCCTAAATACTATATTATGTCGATTATAAATATGTTACAAGTCCAAAAGCTCCTTTGGTACTTTGGGGTTTGGGTGTGAGACGGCTCGATCTTGCGTAGGCTGTAAAATGTTCTTCAGCTGTTCTTAGTAGCTCGGTGCATATGAAATATAGTTTTTTTTAAATGAAACTTTAACCATATGTATTTAATTAAAATAATTTGTGTGTGATTCTCAGTTCTCAAATTTAATTCGAATTTATAAAAATCATCGGTTCTGGAATTGGAAAATTCTTCGAATACTGCTTTTATAGGTCTTCTGTTCCGAAATCATTTGTGGATATTGTAGGAGCGTTGGGTTCGAACAGGTAAAATACTCAATTTGAACAAAATATAGGGTTAAAATATAAAAACGTATTTAATGCTAATTCTATACTCTGTATGTTTCACGCATTCTCTCGATTCTCTTTCAGACTCGCTCTCCGACTTTTAATCCTCAGTTGTCCTGCACGCTCATTTTTCCTAATCATATATTCTAACATTCTTTCTCTTTTCATACCTTAATTTCTCTCTCATTCTGTCCAAGTATTCTCCGAAAATCTTCGGTCACTCGGTGATCTCGTTCACTCGGCCCAAACACTCTTCATTCTCACATCTATCGTGTTATTCTAAACACTGTTCTTTCATATCTTTATTGCTCGGTCCCAAATACTCTTCATTCTCACATCTATTGTGTTGTTCTAAACACTCATCTTCCACACCTCCATCGCTCGGTTCCAAACACTCTTCATTCTCACATCCATCGTGTTGTTCCAAATACTCTTCTTCCACACCTCTATCGCTCGGTCCCAAACACTCTTCATTCACACATCTATCGCTCCATTCCCACAATATGCATCAATCTAATCATAGTACACTGAATATTCTGAATATTAATATCAACATTATAATTCCACGTGTATTTACTTCAGCAAGTATATTTGTTCAGTTTACACGACAGTTAAATTTAATATATAATTTTATAATTAAAATTACTGACTTCTTTTAAAGAAAGTGACTCGTAACTTCCCAGCTTATCCTATACATCCTAATAAACGATATTTACAACAAGAAACGTGCTTCGAAATTGATAGAAAAATACTCCTACAATATTCTCAAGTTTCATTTAATTCAAACACCCTTATTTAAAAAAGAAAAGAATATTAGGCGTATAATAGGAAAACGAGATCGGTTGAAACGAACGGAGAAACTCAAGCTTGATTTTGACACGTATAAATTAAGTTCGTTGAAATGCCATATCAGAACTACAAAATTATCTCATTTCACGGTCCACGTTAATCCTCGAGCGTTTAGCTCTTTCGCTCTTTGATTCTAATTCTACCCTGTTCTATCCACGGCAGTTCTTTGCCCTTTGACTCCCGACCGAAACCTAAACTCACTTTTCGATTTCATGCAACTCCTTTCATCCGAAACTCCATTGGATTCCTAAAATCCATTGGGACACGCGTTCCACTATGAACAGACCCTCGTATTCAAGCCAGTTCCTCGATCTCTTTCGCTTATCTCAAACGCTTGTCACCTGTACCCGATCCAACAGACGCAATTCATTTACATCCGATGTTACTGAAGTTCGTTTACGACCATTACCGTTTGCCCTAATTGAATCAGACGTTGAATTAATTAAACACCAGTTACGCGCAATTTTTACGATGCCTTTGCAAATTTACTCGGCGAACGAACTTCTTCCAATCTTTTTACGAGCTGACATTTATCGTTTGAAAATATAAAATCCCCAAACTTCTGTTGTATCTTTAATGTGTTTCGAGGTTCTAGAGCAAATATGTTTATCAGTCTGAAATTAGAGAGTGATTAAAAATTTTGTTTAATATACACGATTGTCGATAAAACGAAAATTTCTTTCAGAACTATTGTATATCAAAGTTTCATAAAAATTTTGAGATTACTACTTTGGATGTTACCTTGTTAAAAAAAGGATACAGAATTTGTTTTACAATTTGTATTTTATGTTAGGTAGATTAAATAGTAGATTCTATTCTTTTTTTTTTTTTTGAAGTTTTATGAATTTTATTTCATCGATCCTTCAGGAATTACAATTATGAATAATACAATAATAATTGAATGAATAGAATTCTAAGTTCTATGCTGGAAAGTATCATGGAATTATCGTCATTAAAAAATAAAAAAAAATAGAATTCATTTTATTTACAAATTATAGTCGTGAAATAAAAAAAAGTGTTAGATAAATAAAAAAATTTCAGAAATTGCACGATCCCTTCACGCTAAAAAAAAAAGTGATTATCACTTTTGATAACTGAATATTCTCACAGATGGAATATAAGAAAGTAAATTTATTATTTCATAGATCTATCCAGTGTTCCATTTTTATCTTTGAATTCAATTCAAGTTTACCCGATCAAATCTCCTTTAACAAACACCATTTCTATACTCGCGATTGAATTACACGATCTTATAAATCGCGAATGGAAATTTTCCTTTTTCCCTTCTGACGGTAGATTAATTGCGCGAAGTCAAAGTCGAATGAAATTTTTCCACGCTCGGATCTCACAGTAAAACCGCGAATGTTTCTTGCGATTTGAGGCTGATTTTTGCGTTGCACCCGAGCTTTCGGAGCTCTCTGTCGGCTCTTGTGCTCTCTCGCGCCCTTTGTTTCTCCCTTTCCGTTCGACGACCTCGTTTCGCGCGAGTTTTCCTTCGATCCTGCGGACCGGAACACGGTTATAATTCCGCGCAGTGCGACGTTCTGCGACACTTCACTGACAGCGATTTTTCTAGCCAAATTTCCTAATTCTTTCTGCGTGTTTCGCCGCAAAGTAAACTGCATGAACACAACTGAATCTATTTCATGCCAAAAATGTCCTATCTGAGACATTTAATTAATTGCTAGGTTCATTTCTGGACAATTTGTAGGCACAAAAGTAAACTGAAACCAGGTAACAGATAAAAATATATAAATAAACCCAAAATACTGATTATGATGTTTAGTGAATACAACAGTTGCTTATCTAGCTTATATCTTTTTAATTATATATATGAGGATATGAATTTAAGAATTTACAACTCGTATCAGGATGCAAAAATAACAGTGACTTTATTAAATTTTAATTCGAGAATTAATTTTAAATTTTAATTCAAAAGAATATTATTTGTAATCTAACTAAAACCAAACTAAAAAATAATTAGTGATAAAAAGCTGTGTTTAAAATTTTTTAAGAATATTCAAAAGAATATTATTTATAATCTAACTAAAACCAAATTAAAAATTAATGATGAAAAGCTGTGTTTAAAGCTTTTTAAGAATATTCAAAACAATATTATTTATAATCTAACTAAAACCAAACTAAAAACTAGTGACAAAAAGCTGTGTTTAAAGTTTTTTAAGAATATTCAAAAGAATATTATTTATAATCTAACAGTGATAAAAAAATAAAAAAAATCCGGGTATAAATAACCAATATAAATAATTAGAATATTTTTTGATCACCGGTAATAATTATGAATGACGAAAAAAAAAAATTTCGATCATCTACATTGATTGTTCTCAATTAACTTTATTTTCACAAATAAAATTGTCTTCCAAACTCTATCGTCACACTTCGTATATAAAAGACCGAAAGTCTTAAAATCGACCTCGAGCTACACTTTCTACGCATTACCCGTTACGCGGCAATCTTTTAAATCAGACACAAGATCGAATGAAATTTACATTTAATTTCCTTGTTTCGTCCTATACGGGTGACATCTCTCGTCCGGTTATTTACAATGCAAAAGGCTCGCAGGAGGCCTCGCATCGTGTAGCCAGACTCATTGTCAGACACGGTGCTGGAAATTTTCTGTGGGATACGCATGATTTCCTTGGAGGTACATATTTGCGTATTCCGCAATCAATGTAACTGTTTGCACGCGAATCCATGCAGCATCCACGGATTTCTGGTGGGTACAATTGAAGCGTTGTGAATAGAAAGGATGAATCGAAGGTTCTGGGTAAATTTTTTATTTTTAACGTTATAACATTTTCACTGTTCTGTAATCGTATCATAAATATTTAATTCACTCTTCGTATCGTTATAAAACTCGACTAAAATATGCACTAGAAATTAGAAGATGATGACGCGTTCAACTTCAGATCGATATTTAATTTTATTCCAACATTTTTATATATTCGGCAATTTTTATTTTTATTTGCCGAGATATTAAAAATCGTGCACTATTTAAATAAAATAATTTTGAGTAACAAATTCATTTTTTAGATTTACTATGCAATCTATAGTAATTTAATAAGTAATAAAATATAAATATATATATGTAACAGTAAGAGTATATAAAGTGTAAATATAATGTAATAAAATTGACAAGATTATTAAGGAACAAAAATTTTGGACGAAAGTCTAAAATAATTAAACTTCAATCTGTATTCAATTATTGTATTTTTTTAATCTATTTCTAATCGAAGCTACGATGATTTATTTACAAATATTTGTACATCTGAAGATTAATATATCGATTTTAAAATTTATTAAAATCTGATTTATATGGAATAGCGCTTTGTTTTTATCGTAACGTGCACTTTTTGTCGGAAAAATGCACGTTAAATTGTCACGAAGAACAAACGACAGTTAACCGTGCCAGAGAGCCGTGACTGTATTTACAAAATAAAATATGACAATAAAGAAATTTGTATTTTGTTAATAAACAGTGCCAATCTTGTTACGCTTCAATCACTGTGCACTAGTGCAGCGCGGACCATTTCACATAAAACCGTTGTCACGCGTCTGTGCTGGTTCACGTTTTCGTGACAGGTCGAAATGAAAAACTGTCCGGTTACCAATAAACGTCACCTGCTAATTCGCGTAATCAGCCACTTGGAGCATACCGGGAATACGGTGGAAAAGAATATTCCGTGGGTGGAATTAAAAATTAAATTAAACGTCTAACTAGAACAGAAATTATGGCGGTGGAATTCTTGGAAATATGAAATATGAAATATTTCATATAAAATTCGGCGTAAGTGTGTGTCCTTGTTTAATTAAAATACAGCGCATTGATTGCGCGCTGTCCACGTTGCTGCGAAGTTCGGAATCATTTCCTGCTTTTGTTTTTTTGTTTAATATTTCAGTGACCTAGATTAGGTTCTTTCGACTGATAGATTTTTATATTGTATTTTGATGAAATTAATTGGATCTGTATTTTTGTAACGATTGCGACGATATGGTACACGTTAGATTCCCAGAAATTTGAATTCGAATTTGTATTATTATTTTTCATAAGAGTCGACGAAATTAATTGGAATTCAATTGATTTGCAATTTTTTCCCTTTTTCTTTTGTACGGTAAATCTAAGAAATTAGTTTTTTTACAAATCTTTAGTGTATCTTATTTAGTTGACGATGGATACGATTTATCTGATTTGCATATATTATCAGATTCAGTTTGAAACAAGCTCTTTATCGTTGGAAAATGAGTGACCTATAGATTTCGAGAAAAGAAAAATAAATTTTGATACTTTTTGTCTTCAATTTAGAAGTTTAACAGCCAAAGAGTCAAAGTTTAACAGTATCTTAACCTTTTACCATATCATTTGTTTAATTTAATAAAAAAAAAATTACCACATGATTTGTTTAATTTAATAAAAAAAATATATTCTAAGCATAGAAAAAACTACCATTTATGAGAAAAAATATAACAATATTTTTATTTATCTTCGAGAAAAGAATACATTTTTAATCATAGCTTATTCTCTACCTTTTATGCATATCAATCATCAATAAATTATTAATTAAGCTATATTTAAACCACTAAAATTTCAGCATTACCGAAGTGAAATAATTCTTTGGAGTTTCACCGATCATTTCTCTGATCAGTGAATAATCGACTAAAATTATGCGTTTTATGATACCTGAACATAAAACCAATGGATAAAAATGTTTCAATAATTTCTCTACGTTCCTTCAATTTTTTTTTTTTTCTTTTTTATTCTTGTTTATATTAAATCGCACCGCTAAGTTCGGCCATCAGCGACTCAGTCTACGCTTAAGCTTATTTTCGTTGCGTTACTTAAGAACTTATAGCGTGAAACAATTTATTCGTTCCTACGATTTCTACGTGCATTTAAATTTCCTACGAATGCGATACACATAAGTTCCCGCATCAGTTTGGAATTCCAACGAGCTTTAAGTTTCTGAAGTTTTCCATGCGAGCCTCATTAAAAATCTGCTTAAACCGTTGGCGTGTGGCACATAATTGATCACGAAGTATGCATTACGGGATAGCATCTTTATAATTGCACTGCAATAAAGATACGACTAATCTGCTGAATGATCTTCTCGCGAAGCCGTAATGAATTTTCGTCGATTCGTTATGCAGAATGGAATTTAAACGATTCCGGGTCTTCCATGGCTTTACGATTATTGAAAAATTAAGTGCTCGCTAAGGGATATCGTTCTAACTTACGTGTAATCTCTGACGAGCTGAAAATCGCTCTAAGATAATGGGTTTAACGTATGACTTACGATCAGGGGGTTCGAATAAAATTCCTTTTCTTGAAAAATCGACCAAGAAAGGCTTTAATATTATCTAGAAATACGTGTGCAAACTTAGTTGTTGGTAAATGTGATGGAATTAAATCGCTGGAGCGCACGAACCAGTGCACGCTGCTTTATTTCGTTATAAAATCAGATCTTTTTAATTTAGCATTTAATATACGTTGCGTAGAAATTTTTAGCGCGATTAACATTTACGATAAAAATTTGTAGATTTGTAGGAATAAGCAGATTTAACATATTTCTTTTTCCACGTTTCTATGAAAGCGTTGCTGTGCGATATGAAGAATTTATTTTGAAGAAATTGAATTATATGATAATTGAAAGTAAATGAATAATTTATTCGCAAAAAATTGGATTACAGGAATTATTATTGTATGAAATAAATAATTCGTTCGCCAAAAATTGGATTACAGAAATTCTTATTGTACGAAATAAATAATTCATTCTCAAAAAATTGGATTACAGCAATTCTTATTCTATTAAATAAATAATTCGTTCGCCAAAAACTGGATTACAGGAATTCTTATTGTATGAAATAAATAATTCATTCTCAAAAAATTTGATTACAGGAATTCTTATTTTATTAAATAAATACTTCGTACACAAAAAATTGTATTACAAATTGGATTCACAAAAAACTAAATTACAAGAATTTTAGGTCCATTAAATAAATAATTCATTGAAAAAAAAAATTTGATTACAAGGATTCTTATCCCATTTCAATGATTTAAGATCAACAGGACAACCTTCTTTAAATTGTTTCAATTAATGTAATGCACATTGTTTGAAACTTTCAAGGTTCAAAGCTAATGTACGAGAGCACATAAGATAAATACAATTTAACCGTTACGCTAAAAACTTGTTCAGCTGTAAATAAAAGATCGCAATATCTTATTCGAAAGCGATGGTGTAAAAATGTGAAGTAATGCAGAGCAGTAATGTTAGAACACAGGTACCAAGAGTCTTTCAAGTATCTTGTTGAATTTTACATACGCTTCCCGCATACAATATGCAAGCGTGCAATGTGAGAAAGTTCCACGCACCTTTAATCTTTAAAAACTGACTCAGAGCTTACCTTCTTAGTTTTTTAACATACGTATCATACAAGAATTCTAATCCGCGACCTTCGACGCCGCAAACCGGAACTCTCTGCCCGCAGCCACCATAACCTCGCCGGCTCTTCATTACTATTCCTGTTGACGAATACAGGAGCCTCGATCTTTCCTCTTGCACGAGGAATCACCTTTTTTGCGACACGATTTCGTAGTTATTCTACGTATCAATGATTCACAAACGAAAAACAGTTGTTCAAAATTTTTTAATTGAAATCTTCAAGTTCGTAACCGGGAAGAAAATAGATCAGTAACTTGAACTAATACACAAAAAAATAAAAATACATAAAAAGTTTTAATCTAAAAAATATTCAACAGATCTAGTTTCTATCGTAAAGGTTGACACGTGGTGTCCAAAAAATATCTATCAGATCGTCGTATTTTTGAAAATCGAGAAAGAAATGCCTATTAACCCCTTGGCGTACGATTTCTTCGATCTTCATACATATTAGCAATAGTGATTCACGTCTTTGACACTCTGTCAAACGCACAGTATTGAAATATTACACGTATTTTATATTCGCTAATTTTCAATATTGCAAATTTAAATTACAGTTAAAGCTAAAATCCAATTTTATCGTAAATATTGTGTGTTTTTATTCCATTTTATCCAGAATCGGCGCCACGAGTGTGACTCGTGGTTATAGGGCAAAGGGTTAAAATAGGAATTGAAAAATAAGTTATTAAGATTTCTTGAAGAGGAAATTAAAATGTATCAGTGATTAATATTTATAAATATATTACTTTCTATTTCAGTTTTATCGAAAAGTGAAAGATAGCCGAATTATTTATAGGATGATTTAATAATTTGCCATTTTTATAGGACGCAGATATTGTGATTGATAGGTTATTGAGTTCCTTTTTGGTTAATTAAAACAGCCACCTATTTTAGTTGTGCCCGACGTAGGAAAAGCCAACGTTAGTACACTCGTCTGACCCGTCAAAAGCCATTGAACTGGTTGCCAATTTGACATGCTTCGCTTAGAGTTCGAGGAGATGGTACGGAATGGTATTGGCTGTTTCGTGATTGTTCCAGGAAGCTCTTAGGGCTCCTCAAAATCTCTCCTGGCTCTCGTATTAACAATCGGAAGAAAGCATGGACGGATGAACACAGAACATCGACCGCTATCATAAATCATTATTTATTTCATTATTATTTCGAAATCTACGTATCACGTTCCTCGAGGAATATTTACGACTTCGTTTGTTCTAAAAATTTTATCAGGTCCCTTCTTTTCATCGTATACAATCTCAAATTCCCTTAGCTATTCGAAACGTTGCGAGTGTAATTCACTGCTCCGCTTAAATACAAAATTTCTTAACAATAAAACGTGAAAAAAATAGTGTCATAAAAATGAAATCATAAAACAAATAGATTTAATATTATATCAATACCTTAGTCCTTCGTTGACATCGATAAGGATCTCCAATCTTCTTGAAATTAATAAAATTAGAGTCCCAAGCTTCTTCCAAATGATTCTTTAAGAATTTCTTATAAATAATGTCATATTCTTTTATTCGAGTTATTAATTTGAATGTTTCAAACTTTTACGACTAACAGTTACCATTCAATTATTACTTATTTACCAACAAACAGTGCTTCCAAGCAATACCAAATTTCCATTTCGTACCAACATACGCGAACATTAAAAATAAAATTATTAACCGTAGCTATTTTTCAAATTCATAAAAGTTAACTCTGTACATCTGTAAAATCTCACAAATCGAAGTTACGTGGTAAGAAGCTCTAACCGTCGAACATCTACGTGGAAACATATACATATATATATATATATATATGAGAATTTTCGTCATCGAGTTAATTAGGAAGACACTCTGTCCTATGATCGCGTCACGTTCAAGCTTGGCTAAGTTGAGGTCGGGAAGGGAGCAGCAATGTGATGGACAGCGTAGAAGAGCGTATTCCTCTTTGACGTTGAGTTTTCCTCGTTTCTATCGTAGTTACCGCGCAGTTGACTTAATGGAGTGCTTCGCCCTCANCCTTCTCTCTTCTGGTACTCTACTCGAGCTTCCAGTCGTGGAAAGTCGTTTCTTCCTCGTTATTTATTAATTTTATTTGATTTTTTTTTCTTCTTCTTTTTTTTTTTAATTCTTAAACATGTACGCGTGTATACGTATAATTAAGGCTGCGGCGAGACGCGTGTTCCATAGTCTAAATGGGGCCACGTCGTTAAATGCTCTGCTTGCAAATAATGCGCGATAATTTAGCGTTCCGGTGTGACGTTCCGAATTATAAATGCGTAGCTAACGGGGAATACTTTTAATGACGGGGCTCGTTGGAGGACATTCCTTAAACGATGCACGGAGAAACCCCTAAATCATGAATTATTCGGATGTTTGGCGACTCTTGAGAATTAATGAATTTCACTCTGAAACTTTAAACATTCGGTAAAAAATTGTTGTAGCTTATCTGCTGTACACTCTGCGTTCCTCGATGTATAACTTATTCGTCGTTGATACCTTAGACACTTCAATTAACTTTGTAAATATATTATTTTTCATCGTTATCTTGTTTGGTCAAATTTCCAGCCTGTAGTAAACGATCCTATGGAAGTACCAAAATTGTGGATCAATTTTTAATCAATTTTAGTTAACGTTCTAGCGTTTCTATCTTACGTACAAATGATGCAAAATTTATAGAAAATATTTAAAGATATAGTAAACCAGGTTAAAATTATATTTCGAGCTCAAAGTAACAAAAGCAGATTTGTAATTTATACTTGAAAATATTTAAAGATATAGTAAGCTAGGTTAAAATTATTTTTCGAGCTCAAAGTAACAAAATGCGATTTGTAATTTACCGTTGAAAATATTTAGAAAATATTTAAAAATATAGTAAACTAGGTTAAAATTATATTTCGAGCTCAAAATAACAAAAGCATATTCGTAATTTACCGTTGAAAATTTTTAAAAGATTCTTCCCAATCCTCTAAATATCCGAAAAGCATATCCATTAACATGGGCCACTAATGAGTTCAACGGCTCAAATAATCAGTGAGTTTCATTAAACGCAAAGGAAGCCGAAACCCGATAGCGAAATTACATTTGAAAGTAAAAGAGGCGCGACAGCGTGTGCCCTGCCCGGTGAAAACAGCCCTTCTAACGCGATTCCACTACGACACCCGATCGACCAGCTTCTCCGTGTCGGCTTCGTTTTCGTAACTTTCCAATGAAACTTTCATGAGCGATCGTCACATTGTATATCGAGCAGTGTTCGAACAGTGTCAATAAATAGCGTGTCTCGTTCAACGGTGTCGAGAGTGTCGTTGAATAGAACTTCAACTAATTTACATGTCAGGCGCCAGAGACGCGTACGATTCCTCGCCGGTCAAAAGCGCGGCCATTTTGTCTCTTCGAATCTTTTCCAAGGGGCGGCACGTTTCTCTGATATTTAGTTTAGTCACGATGATGCGTTTGCTTCTGTTTACGAATCCTGAACAAATATCGCGTGCAACGGCGAAGAATGCGCAACGACGGTCGAAAAACTTTAAATATATGTACGCACACCGATATTTCCCTTGGCGCAGGAAATGCATTTTATTTTTCCGATCGTGTTTGGCCTGGAAAATCATGCGCGTGCTTTTCGACGTTTAATCTGTCCGTTTGTAGACGATCGACCTGCGGGGATATTGGAAAATAGGGGAACGTTAATACCGGCGCAGTGGCAGCTCGTAATGTCCGGAAAAGGGAACGAATACTTTCTTGGGGAATAGTATGAAATTATTTATGTAATAACGTTTAGAAACTGTTGATTGTTTGTTTCTTTTTTCTGCGGTACAATTTTATGGAACGTACGCTTATATATATATATATATATATTGTGCGTCTGTGTTTTTCTTTCGAGGAATTGTTTCTATTTTATGAGCGAATATTAGATGGTAATTATGAATGAAAAATAATGAGAAATAAAAAATTAATCGAACCGTTTCACAGAAAAGGGAATTCGAGTGTACAACTGTTCTTGATTTAGTAAAATTAATATAACATAAAACAATAACAGTAAAATTATAAATAATAGGAAAATAGTAAAACTGTAAATAATTCCAAGATATAAATTATTCGAAACACTGAGTAGATTTCGCGGAATAGTTAAACTTCAGCGGAAATAAGAAGACCTCCGGTCTCGCTAGCCGGAAGTATCCCTTAATCGGAGCCTCGCTTAAAACCTGAAGATATTAGACTTTATAAAAATGATTTTCAATGTACACTGTAAATTTTTCTGTACACCGTCAGTGTTAATAAGTCGTGCCAAAGTCCACGTAATTTATTATACTTATCGAACCAGAAGATTCTTATTATTTCTTACAGTACTTTCTACAATTTCCAACATAGTTTTCAAGATACGATAAATTACGCCAATTAATTGAAACCTTCTGACAGTTAGAATTAATCTCGTAGCTCATTTAAAGCTTATTTCAAATTCTTCTCCATCTCACAATCTTATTAACAGACAGCGAGCTAAATGGCCAAACGAAGTGGCGGCATCAGTTCAATCACGTTCGATCAAAATCGCAATTTACGTGTCGAGCAACGCGTTCAGGTATTACCGTCGTTCGATGCAAATGTTTGCGTTCCCGTCAGCACAGAATCCGGAGTATTCCGTACGAATCAAACCGCCCGGCCGGGAATCTAATCATTTTTGCCTCGCCACCGTTCTCAGGCTTGTTTGCAGAATTCAATTATGTGCAATCAAGACGATGCTCAAAAGTCTCTCTGGCAAAATGCTGGTAATAGGAAGGATTGTGAAACTGAGATAGGTAGATGCGGCCATGAAGGGGACGGAGGGCATACGAGCCAAGAAAGGAGCGTGGAAATAGAGAAGAGGCATGATAGAGGGATAAAGAGAAAGGGCGAGAGAAATGGGCCGGGCAGAGGGATGAGTCGAGCAATCTTTCACAAGTGGATTTTAACAGGCGTAGAATTTTAATCACTTTCACGGAATTAAATTATGCTGCAGTGGGTGCAGAAGGCGTGCCGAAAATCATGGTACATCCACCAGCAAGGTGGTCCTTCTAGCAGGAACGGCTCGAAATTATAGAACGTTGGACGAAGTTATGTCTATTTCTACGCAGCTTCTGTGAAGTCTATGAAAGTTCGTTTGGAACTCTTGGTTGATCGTGTTTACCTTCAAAAATATAATTCTGTAGTTATTCTTTTATACATAGACATTTTTTTCTTATCAGTGTTGCTACAACAGTTTTATAATAATTTTCCACTAATTTTCTTGTCGATTCGTAATCAATACCGTGGGTATTAAGAGGTCGAGAGAAATTTTAAAATTTGTTTCTACTTCGTATAGCAATTTTTTATTATTTTTCTACGATTAGCGGAAGCTTTACTTTTTTAAAAAATTATTTTGGACCTTGGAATACGTAAGGTTTCGAAGCTTTTAGCTAGAAGTGTCGATAACACGGGATATCAAATTGTGTTCTTAAGTTTCGCGCTGTGTTACGTATTGTTTCAATGATTCGTAGTATAATTATTGAAATTATATTTAAAAAGAAAAAAAAAATGTTCAGATAGAAACATGATTTGTCTCTTTTTAGTCGTTACGAAATAATTGATCACGGTCAAGGCGAGTAGGTCTTCCATTGTGCAGAAATCCGCTTCCATTAGGTTTGTACCTTGAGTAGAAAGCTCAACAACTTGAAGTCGAGTCGGATGGCATTTGAGGTGAAATGGGTTAACGCAAGTGCTCTAACAATGACCAGCTGTATACTTTCAGAGACTGCCCTGAAGGTTCAGACTGGGTGAGTTCATAGAATGGTCGGGGTTACAATAAATCACTGTTGACGTCCTGAAGAACTGACCANTTCTGTAAATCTAGTGTTAAGAAAATATATATAGCATAGAAAAAAAATTTTTATGTGTATTTTTTGCAGAAGATAATATGAAATGCAAAATTGTACTATAATATAAAATTAATATAAACTTAAAAATAGACCACGAATTTTCACGCAAATCTATATTTTTGGGAATGCAGTAGAGAAGGTAGAAAATCGTTGAGTAGAAAATTATTTCTCCTATCAAGTAAATATATTTTTTTATATTATATACATTTTGTGCAATTTTACACGTTTGAATTTTCTATAAATGCACAAAAATCCGCACTCTACTTACTAATTTATATAACTTATATGAAAATTTGCAAACCGTGTATTTCAATCCTTTGATAATTTTACACATACATAAAAAAACTCATTTATGACTTAAACTATACTTACTCATCTCAATACCACACTAAATTACACTACTATCGCTCTAAAATACTTTAAAACTTATTCTACGACCAATTCTATTTAAACGCGTTTCGTAAACTAGCGCGGTTCAGTTCCCACGTGCGCGCGCAGCGCGTATCACGATTGGTCAACGCTGGCGACACGAGCTGCGTTTCCTATTCACACTGGCCCTCATTTATCGACCACGTTCCCCTACAAATATCGATTTCTACGTAATTCGATCAACGGATACGCATTAGACTACAGCGCCCATCGTCGAAACGATTAACAGTTCGAAAGTGCAGGAGACTTGCTGCCACAAATTAATTTGCTGCGTTTATATCCGAGGCACTTCTTTTGGGTACGACAACTCTGCATTTCTACCATTCTAAACGTAAACAATTTGAAACTGTAGACTCTTATAACCAACCGATATTTCGTCCAATCGCAGCGAGCCCAAATGTGCGGCCATTTTCAAGTCTTTGCTGCGCAGCGGCACAACGTGACGAGGCGAACGAGGCGTTTGTTTTGCTCTCCGAAAGGGTTAGCGACACGCGAAGCTAGATGGATTCTCGAAATTGGAAGGATCCTTGGAATAGGACGGTTTCGTGGTGTCGGAACGGCACGCCGTGAAATCGTACGCGGAACCGGGGGTAGCTCAGTATTATTCCCGCGTTCGAAGGACACGTGTCGAGAAGTCTTTCGTATTAAATACGCGGTAGAACGAAATCGTAGCGTTCGAAGTGATATCATAGGCATCGAAGTGATCCGAGGCACTTCTTTTGGGTACGACAACTCTGCATTTCTACCATTCTAAACGTAAACAATTTGAAACTGTAGACTCTTATAACCAACCGATATTTCGTCCAATCGCAGCGAGCCCAAATGTGCGGCCATTTTCAAGTCTTTGCTACGCAGCGGCACAACGTGACGAGGCGAACGAGGCGTTTGTTTTGCTCTCCGAAAGGGTTAGCGACACGCGAAGCTAGATGGATTCTCGAAATTGGAAGGATCCTTGGAATAGGACGGTTTCGTGGTGTCGGAACGGCACGCCGTGAAATCGTACGCGGAACCGGGGGTAGCTCAGTATTATTCCCGCGTTCGAAGGACACGTGTCGAGAAGTCTTTCGTATTAAATACGCGGTAGAACGAAATCGTAGCGTTCGAAGTGATATCATAGGCATCGAAGTGATCCGAGGCACTTCTTTTGGGTACGACAACTCTGCATTTCTACCATTCTAAACGTAAACAATTTGAAACTGTAGACTCTTATAACCAACCGATATTTCGTCCAATCGCAGCGAGCCCAAATGTGCGGCCATTTTCAAGTCTTTGCTACGCAGCGGCACAACGTGACGAGGCGAACGAGGCGTTTGTTTTGCTCTCCGAAAGGGTTAGCGACACGCGAAGCTAGATGGATTCTCGAAATTGGAAGGATCCTTGGAATAGGACGGTTTCGTGGTGTCGGAACGGCACGCCGTGAAATCGTACGCGGACCCGGGGGTAGCTCAGTATTATTCCCGCGTTCGAAGGACACGTGTCGAGAAGTCTTTCGTATTAAATACGCGGTAGAACGAAATCGTAGCGTTCGAAGTGATATCATATCCCGCTTGCGCGATGTTTCGTAGCGTTTTCAGTGATTTTAGTCAGAGTTGTTATTTTCGGTAGTGTTATGTGTGCATTTCTGACGATAGCCAGAACCAATATGGCGCAGAGACGGAGCGTGTAACAGTAGGAGAATCTTCGGGCGGATGGGTGAGTTTAATTTTATTTATTGATTTTTTTGTGCATTTCTTCGATCTTCATACATATCAGCGATAGTTATCCACGTGTTTGACACTCTGTCAAACGCAGAGTATCGAAATATTACAAAATAATATGGATAAAAATTCGCACTCCATTTCAATTTCTTCAGTAAAAATAAGTTGGTAGTTCCAGTATTAAATTTCCTACGAATTCACAAAATTCCACAGTCAATTGATCAACACTAGTTTTGAATTTTTTTCCATATTCTCCAACATGAATCAATTATCATTTAAAAAGAAAAAAAAAAATTAATTTGTAGACGAAAAATAATCGCACTACAAAATCTTATTTAAACACATTAAAAATTTAAAATCATCACTGAAAAAAAGAAAAAAAATATGGATAAAGATTCACCCTTCATTATAATTTCTTCAGTAAAAATAAATATACTTTAATCGTTAGTAATTCCAATATTAAATTTCCTACGAATTCACAAAAACCCGCAGTGTATTAATCGACACTTCCTTTTGAATTTTTTCTATATTCTCCAACATGAATCATTTATAAAAAAAAAAAGAATTAATTTGTAGACAAAAAATAATCATCCTACAAAATCTTATCTAAACGCGTTAAAAATTTAAATCCACCACACTGATAATTAATATCACAGAAAATCCACTACCCAATAAATTTCTCGACATCATTCCTTCAATATAAATATTTCCAATCTAATCTCGCAGGAATAAACTATGCATCCCTCGAATAGATCAGCATCCTTCTTTTTTGTCCCATTTATTTCGCTTTAACTTTCTTTCTTTCTCGTCCTCTCACCAATGTTATCACTCTTACGTTCTGTCACTAACCGTGCACGGTAGTTCAGTAATTATCATTTACCGTGCCCACTCATCCTCGCACTTACGTATCGTTCGCACACGTGCATATATCAGCCATCTAATCACACGCATCCGCGCCATTTCAAGTCTTGCCGCTGTAGCGTGAAACATTTGTGGAATTAAACAATTGTTTCGTTGATAATAATACTCGGTGTTCGTTTGAATTTTTTAAGTCGAACACACTTTCATCGATGAATCGTAAAGATTTCGATTCCATTTTTCGTGCATTTCAGACTTTTAGGTCGCATGAATATTGAATGGACGTTTTCTGGAGCTTCTTGATCAGTATATCGGTGCGTCTGCTCGCGACAGTCACTTGCTCGGGATAAACCGAATGGATATTTGAATTTATATATAAGAGTCAAAAGCAGAGGCAGAGGCTCTCGATGTATAATACATGTTGAAGTCACTCGACAGATTAAAGATATTAACACGTTCGCGATGGCTGACGTGAATTCACGTTTTTATAAATTTTCTTGATAAATTGTAATATTTAATTTTCTTTTATATTTTGATCCTTTGGGGGGTTGGTCTTAGGGAAACGTTTATTGGAAATAGAGAGTGGTTTATTTAATTTTTTTTGTATTTTGATTTTTTGCGGATGGACGCTCGAATGTGTTAAAGTTGATAATTAAAAATTGCATTTTCCTTCTCTCAACACTTTACCTTACAATCACGAATCGCACTCGTGGATTATGGTTCAAATACAATAAAGATACAATACATTTGTGACAGAGTTTAATTTTAACTTTATCTGTTATTTCAATTTTGTAAGATTGAAAATTAGCAAATAAAATACGTACAATAATAATTCGTAGGTCGTCAATACAAATCAATTTTGAAATTGAGAAGAATAAAGAAAAAAGAAATACAGGAATTAAAATAAAATAAAAATAAAGGAATATAGGAATTAAAATACAGTAAAAATAAAGAAATATAGGAATTAAAATAAAATAAAAATAAAGAAATATAGAAATTAAAATACAAGTAAAAAAAAAGAAATATACGAATTAAAATAAAATAAAAAAAAGAAATATAGGAATTAAAATAAAATAAAAAAAAGAAATATAGGAATTAAAATAAAATAAAAATAACGAAATATAGGAATTAAAATAAAATAAAAATAAAGAAATATAGGAATAAAAATAAAATAAAAATAAAGAAATATAGGAATTCAAATACAAGTAAAAAAAAAAGGAAATATACGAATTAAAATGAAAGAAGAAAAAAGAAAAATGTCCAACCTGGCAGCTCTTATGAATATTGAAAGTGCGAACGATTCGCGAGGCGTTCGAGGCGCGTTTTCGCGAAAGTGGTTCATTACGGGATTTCACGGTTGCACGTCATTAAACGATGAAAATGTTTCACGGCAAAAAGATGAACCGCTGATACAACAAAACGCGACGAGCGTGGCAATTGTAAACGCGAAACCATCTCGTGAAAATAATTTTGTCAGCTCGTGTGCTCGTACGCTTTTCGCTGGACGATGTAACTTGATGTTCCTGGAGATCGATAATGCTTGTTAAATATCTATTTCGTGAAACGAGCGTGAAATAATTGTTTCCGGCGAATGTTTCGCAATTGTTTGAGCTTTTCTGATTCGTGGATGCGTTTGACTTTTTTTTTTTTATATACATGATATTTCGCGTCCTGCGTTTCACGAGCTATGGATTCTGTTTACGTGGAATTATGTTTTGAAAAAGTGGATCCGAGAGTATTACGTGAACAAATTATAAGAATGGATGGATAAAATGGGATTGTTTCTGAATTGTTAACTCTTAAACGGTGAAGTGGAGTTTGATGCACATCCAATTCTACCTTTGCAGGAATTTTCGTTATATTTTTATTTCACGTGTTCCAAAAAAAAAAAAAATTCCATTCTCTTCTTGCACGGTTTATTTTGATTCCATACGATGCAAACGCTGGTTTCGTACAAATATGCAATTTTTACGAAATAAGAAGCGCAATAAGGACATAAAAATAAGATCTAAGATGGTTTATTGTATTATTTTTGCTGATTTTTTATATCTGGAATCAATCTTCTAATTTCATATAGATACATTTTTTTTACACGTATTATCGTGCAAAAATCTATCAAAACAGGTACATGTATCTGTGAAAGTATCACAAGGCTTCTCCACCTCGCCGGTCAAAGGTTAAATCAATTATTTATTGTACATAGAAACTTGGCTCTTCGTGGAAATTAATGTCTGGAAGGAGTTTTTTAATACTTGGATATACAGGGGTGGGAAAAAGAAAGTTTAAAATTGGTGTTTATGTAAAGTATCCGTGCATTGAATTGGGACCACTCATAAAAATATAAACTTTCGCGAGAGGAAGTTTTTCGTAGAATAACATTAGTACAACACTGGAGAGTATTTTTTTTCCTTTTTACAGTCCTTTTTCGGAGATTTTCCTTAGTTTTCCCCAAATGATATAAACGAAGGTTTATTTCTCTCGCATTATGTATTTTTCAGTTCTTCTAACTCCAGTTCTAGTATTAACCCTTTGCGCTCGTGAACTTTTTTAAGCTTCAAAGGACTATTGTGAAAATTTAGCGTTCTTTCGGAAAGAGAAACAGAAAATTGTAAATGTGCACGATTTTTTATTTAATCGGTTAATTTAGTTCATTTTAAAACAAAAGAAGTGTTTGAATTCGCGAAGATACGGAATTTAATTTAAAACTTAATCTCTGAAGAAAATTATGTCGCCGTAGTGGCGCCAGTCGAGTGCAGAGGGTTAACGTTTCTATCAAAGAATTAAAAACAATAGCTACTTGAAAAAAAAAGAAAAATAAAATCGTCGCAGAAAGACACAAAGAACACTTGAAATTTTACCATGGTAAATTTGCAGAATTTTATACGAGAAATTGCAAACGAGTAATTTCGACCACTTCGGTAGTTCTACTGTAAATTGCATTAATATTTCCATTTATCGCAGTTGGTATGCCACTTGGGGACCGTTGATGTGTTGCGTATAATTTACATTTGACGATCTAGAGTGCAGAATCTCATAAATCAAACCTATAACTAGCATTAAAATGAAACTTCATTACAAACACTGTTCACGTATTCACACGGTAAATATGACAACAGTCACGAGACAAAAGCTGTTCCTTTCGTTTAACAAAAAATCATCAAAAATGAAACATTAAATAGTCCATTAAATCGTTACTATCTAAGCGTTAGCAGAGACCGAACAGTGGCAATGCATGCACGTTTGAAACAAATTCCATACGATTCTGTGACAACGGTCACGACACAAAAACGGTTCCCTTCGTTTAACAAAAAATCATCCAAAATGAAACTTTAAATAGTCCATTAAGTCCTCACACAACAATCTGGCCGTCCAAACACGTATTTTGAAAACCATAAGTTGAGACACGTCACCCTTACCCTCTGACCGTCCACGTGAGCGGATGGTCGACTTCTCAGTCGCCAGGTCACGCGGATCTCGACGTCGTATAAATAATTCAACGGTGTCGCAAGAGCGAGAAACCATCAATTAACTTTATAACAATGTAACCGGTGCCAGGACAGTTTTAATCGAAAATTCGCCGATCTCGTAACACGTGCATCACCAGCGGCAAGCATTAATCGTTCCCGGGTGAAGCCCGGCGAATAAACATTCGGCCACGGAGCTAACGTTTGCTCACGGAAACGTCCTGGCCGGTGTAAGTTTGTTTAACCGAAGTTCACTTTATCGCGATCCGTTTCACGAAATAATTGCAGAGAGGGAAGTTGAGGCTGGTAACAGTGGTTCTGGACGAGGATCGTGCGATTCGAATCCTCAGAGATACGACAGTGTATTTTTTAACGCTGGAAGACCCTCGGGTTGTTTTTAATCGTTCCTGATTTTTCTTTCTCATTGCCATGGTACCCTTCGCCTTGGGTCTTTGATGCTTAACCCTTTGACTATTTAATATCGCATTTTTAGTATCTAAGTGTTAGCAGAGACAGATCAGTGGCAATGCATGCACGTTTGAAATAAATTCCGTATGATTCTGTGCATGTTTTCCAACGATTAACTTTCAGTACTTTATAGTATTTCCATAGTATTTCAGATTTCAGAATTGTATGGTATTTCGATAGTATTTCAGATTTAATTATTTTATAGTATTTCCATGGAATTTTATTCCAGTATTTTATAGTATTTCCATAGTATTTCAGATTTCAGTATCTTACATTTTTAAAAATGATCGGTTTTTAAATTACAAAATTCTTCAAATACTGCTTTTATTTCATTTTGAAGCAGTTTGTCGAGTTAAATTATATTGTTCGGAAATTATTCCTATCAAATCTCTCTCATTTAACCATTATGCGAACAACCGAGTACCCCTTTCTATATTTCCATTAATAATTTGTTACATTTTTATGAACACATCGCAAAACCGTTCCGGATCCCCATTATTTGGAAAATTTGGCTTTAAGCTTTCGGAATAAAAATTTATGCAGAGACCTGGTTATTCGATAACCGCGAATACTTAGGTTGTTCGCATAAGGGTTAAATAATTACGATCGGTGCTATATTTATCAGAATAACAGTAGTATGAGTAAAAAAAAAAAAGAAAAATAGAATTAGAGTTCAACTAAGGTATTAAATAAAAAGTATTTTCGAGATGAGGAAAAAAATAGTGTGGTCCAATTTGTTATTTTTTTTTTTTCCTTTTTGACTTACACCGCCATGATTCCGAGTCCCTCGTGTATCCCGTCCCCATCGTAATTTCCTGCCGATTGTTCGCCGATCCGGAGGCTGAACCGAGAAACGACGGAGCGTGTACACGCGGACCCAGCTTCATATTTGCTGTTGCCAACCACGTCGTCCGCGAAATTGCTAACGAGCAAACTCCGTGGTCCGTTTCTTCGGTTTGTTCACAGAGCAGACGGGCTGTTTCTTCCTTTTCCGTTTCGTCGCGGAATATACGGTCACCGTTATCGAGTTTCCGCCGTACGAAACGATAAAAAAGTTAACCGCTCCACGGTTTGTTTTCTTAGTCGTGGTTGTATCTTCTTCTTTGGCGACACGTTCGACTGACATCCTTGACCGGAATTCACGCGCGAGTAACTTGAGGATTGATTCTTTCTCTGATATGATGGATTAAACTTGTGATGGCGTTTACTCGTTTAGATTAATAGTTGGTTCGGTACGATAAGCGGTGGAACGTTGATTTGTTGGATATTAAGGCACAGAACTATACTTTATTCGGTAGCTGACGAGTTTCGCGTGAGCCTCGCGAAGTTATNTAAAAAGTATTTTCGAGATGAGGAAAAAAATAGTGTGGTCCAATTTGTTATTTTTTTTTTTTCCTTTTTGACTTACACCGCCATGATTCCGAGTCCCTCGTGTATCCCGTCCCCATCGTAATTTCCTGCCGATTGTTCGCCGATCCGGAGGCTGAACCGAGAAACGACGGAGCGTGTACACGCGGACCCAGCTTCATATTTGCTGTTGCCAACCACGTCGTCCGCGAAATTGCTAACGAGCAAACTCCGTGGTCCGTTTCTTCGGTTTGTTCACAGAGCAGACGGGCTGTTTCTTCCTTTTCCGTTTCGTCGCGGAATATACGGTCACCGTTATCGAGTTTCCGCCGTACGAAACGATAAAAAAGTTAACCGCTCCACGGTTTGTTTTCTTAGTCGTGGTTGTATCTTCTTCTTTGGCGACACGTTCGACTGACATCCTTGACCGGAATTCACGCGCGAGTAACTTGAGGATTGATTCTTTCTCTGATATGATGGATTAAACTTGTGATGGCGTTTACTCGTTTAGATTAATAGTTGGTTCGGTACGATAAGCGGTGGAACGTTGATTTGTTGGATATTAAGGCACAGAACTATACTTTATTCGGTAGCTGACGAGTTTCGCGTGAGCCTCGCGAAGTTATCGCTACTGTGCGTTGCAGGAAAGATGGTGAGTGGAAGGATTGTGGGTCTGATTGGTAAAAATTGTAAGAAATAGTTCTTTATTAATTAAAATACGCGATGATCGATAGAATACGGTGATCGAACGGTGAGTGGCCTCCGGTAGTTTTCCCCAAATCTTGGGTGGTGTTGTCGAGAGCCGAGGGTCGTCTTGTGAAACAGTCGTCGGAGCAATCGCGTAGCTCGTGTTGGGGTTATTTATGGGATCTTTCCTTTATCATATACGGATTCTTTTCTCTCGTTGTTTTCGTATCTAACAGAATGTGATAAATCCACCTTATTTTAACACAATTATAATTTCAAGACACGAGTACTTTTGTCATTCGCCGAGTCAAAAATAACGAAGATAAACATATAATTTTTATAGAACTAATAGAATTAATAGAATTTTATATAAAAGTCTTTTAATATGAAAACTATAAACGATACTTGTTAGAAGAGACATTGTTTTATCAAGAACAGTTCTTATTTAACGCTTAGAAAAATCTTCGTACAAAAGAGAAGTGATCACGCGCTATGTGTGCATTTTCGTGTGTATAGCGGCAGTGTCACATCGGACAGAGCGTTTGTACCGAAAGGGTTAAAGCACTGTGCGTTGCTGGTAAGTTGGAAGTTGAGAAGACACAGAAACAAGAGAAGTACTTCGGTACCTCTGCCTGATCGCGTTTATTCGTAGATAATGATCATTTCAACGAACGAAAATATACGTAAGACCTGTCCTTATAATTGTGTTAAAAAAAAGGTGGATCTGTTACGCTATAATCAGACCTGCATTCCTTCTGCCAACTTACCAGCAGCGCTACAGTTTTCAGTAGAATATTCTATAGTCAGACAAAACCGGTACGTAAGAGTAGTCTGTCTTAATTTGTCTTAATCTACTTAATCTCATCCATAGTTCCAGAACCTGATTTCATCGAGGCGTTCCTCTTTCGTTAATATCTACAATTCCCTGTCATAAATATTCAGGCTCTCTGAAAGATTGGTTCGTGAGACAAGTAGAAATTATTCCTAGCAGTTTACATACATGTGTACAACCCTGTTCAAAAGTCTTTGGACACCGGCCATTTTAAATAAAAACTTTTAATTTCATTGCATTCACTTTTTAATAAAATTGTTAATACATCAACACTGCATATTTACTTTACTGCATAAAGTTAAAAATTAGCATCGAATTAAAAATAATATTTTCTTTACATACTTCGATTATTAGATGTGGAGCGGACTAAAAATGCAGATTTTTATACACTCGTATGGGTTTGTATAGAATGTACGTAATATGAAAGAAAATATGTAAAATATCCAAATTACAGTGTTTTTTATAATATCTCGTAGGCGAAATAATTTTCTACCCTAATTCTACCTTTTTTATACTATACGCTTAAAAATATTAATTTGCATAGAAGTTTGCAGTTTAATCGCAACTTTCCTGAGACTTTTCAACAGGGGTGCACCGGTTCGATCAACGACACGAATAAAATTCTTTTTCGTTAATAATTTTAGAATTTTTATCGAACTTATGCTACTCTCGAACGAGAAAAAAAAAAGTTTCGACAATTTTGCTTGCAGTTTCCTTATTTCATTGGTTTGCAATATCAATAAAGGAAACAAACGTGGGTTATGGTTCACTTTGCCTTTACAACTATTGCAAAGTAGTTTCCTCTTGAGGAATACTTTGTGCTCGGTTTCGCTCCATGGAGATGCCTCCAATAAGTTTACATGTACAAGATGCAGTTCTGACAACTTGGTTATCTTGATGAAGACACGAACCCTTAAGAGCATGGTGCTCCACTTTCGGTGCATGTTAGCAGGAGTGTATAAATAGCAGTCTCGATATGAAATGTGCCTTATTCTGAAAAGCTTTCCGGGTTCGAGCCATCCCTTTGATTTTCAATTACTTTCGTAATTTATTTTTTTCAATCAGCTTGAACGAGCAAACAAATTAGCCGCGTTTGCATTTGATACACGTCTTAACTCGAAACGCTGGAGATTTGTAGAAACGCGGCTCTGACGTAAAATAGACCTCAACGTTGAACTTTAACTCTGCACTCCTCTTTGGATCTATAAGAGCCGAAATGAAGTTTGTATTTAAATAAGTACGCTTTTGAATATTCTTTTGTCGGGCATTCAGCGTATTTAGTTCTCACGTTTGCTTTTTTAATCCTGTTACCATCCTTGGGACACTTTTGACCCAATCGAGTTTTCCTTTCGTTAAAAAATTTCCCAATTTTAAGAAATATGTAAGAAATTGTCAATACGCGAACTTCCTCGTTTCAGATTTATATGAAAGACACATTTTTATAAAAATTGGGAATTTTTTAGCGAAACGAGAGCCGTTTGAGTCGAAAAGAATTTGGACGCGGTTAATATTGTACGTTTTGAATGTTTAAAATATTAAAGAAATTTTAAAAGCCAAATTTTGAATACAACTTTGTAGGATAACAGCAAAATAAAAAATTCTTAATGCGTTTAAAAAAAAAAGAAAAGAATTGGTGGCAATAAAAATATTTGACTAAATCAAAAGTTTATTTTATTTTGACTAATTTATTTTTATGTAACGCTGTGATAGGAAAAAAAATCTTGGAGATCCTAAAAATATTTGTACGCTTAAGTCTGAAATTTATTTTGTCCGAATGAATAAACTGTAGCTAATTTATTTCTATTTAACGCTTAACGAAATAATGTATTCCGAAACGTGGAATGATATAAAAACAATGCAAGTATGGGATGAATATACTCTTGTAAAGTGATATTTCAGAGCGTAGTACCTTATAACAGAAATTTACGAGTTGCTGTTAACTTTGAAAATATTTCTGTAAAGCAGCTTTCCTTTTTTATTTGAGCGATAAAAAAATTGTTCCAGGTATGTACCCTAAAGTGCTGCGCAGCACGGGTGTATTGCTATAAGTACCTTATTTCATTCATGGCCTTTTGAACTTGAGCATTGAGTGCATGATTAAGAACAGAAGCTATAAGTTTCTTTACAAGAATTTATTTCGCTGCTCCAACTTCCATGGATTCCTTCGTAAAGTACGGTGTTCCAGCAACGAAGCACGGCGCTTATAAAATGGTCGCAGCTTGAAAAATGGGAGGCATTTGAATTATGTTATTTTCGAGATTAAATTGTACAGTTACTTATTTGAAAGTTACATATTTGTAAATGGCGGGCATTATCGTGTCAATTTACCTGATAAAATTTAATAACCCTTTGCGCCAGCAAGCTATTTTAATAGGTATGATTTACTAGCAACTCTAACACACTTTCACAAGGATTCTTGCGAGAATCTGGTATTTTTTGGAAAAGAAAGAAAAAAGGATGATAAATGTTTATGATATTTTATTCGATTTTTAATTTACTTTTGTCTTAGAATAAATATCAGGTTGTCTTAAGAATTTCTTTCGTTGTCTTCATTCAGCGGCTTCGTTTTGCAATATTCGTGTAAATATGCAGACTTATCTGTTAACACTGGAACTACCGAATAATTTCTTATAAAAATTTTATAAATTTACAATGATGTATTTTGGGGGATTTTCTATGACTTTCTGTAAAAAATATATACAAAGAATTGTTACTCTTATTATAGATACTTTTTCAAACACTGTAGGAATAGTAGTGTATATTTTGAAAATGCTTTTACAGTGGTTGACTTAAACTCTATCTCTCTCACTATAACTCTCTCTAATTCTATATCTGCCTAAAACTATGTTTCCTCGGCTCTTTTATATTATTTTCCGGCTAAAGGCCGAACCAATTGGAAACGAGGTCCCATCGTATTGGTGCTACCGAGAACTTAAGACCTAGGTTTTATGAGTCTCTCTCTCTCTCTCTCACAAACACCAAGACATTCTCTACCTACAATACCTATCATTTTTATTTCTTCGATACAAACAAGTCTACTTTAATCGCCGGTAGTTCTAGTGTTAAACTAGAGACGTATGAAAGTAATAAAGAAAAATGGATCCTGTGTAATAATATATTTTAAAACATAAACGGTTATGCATCTATTGCCTATCAACAAAACGAAAGAAACCCTTTGGACAACCAAATAAAACTCNGAACTTAAGGCCTAGGTTTTATGAGTCTCTCTCTCTCTCTCTCACAAACACCAAGACATTCTCTACCTACAATACCTATCATTTTTATTTCTTCGATACAAACAAGTCTACTTTAATCGCCGGTAGTTCTAGTGTTAAACTAGAGACGTATGAAAGTAATAAAGAAAAATGGATCCTGTGTAATAATATATTTTAAAACATAAACGGTTATGCATCTATTGCCTATCAACAAAACGAAAGAAACCCTTTGGACAACCAAATAAAACTCGAATTTAGAAAAGCACAAAATTTAACTTAAAATTCACCATTGACCATCTTCCTAACAGAGATATATTCAAAATAATTATTCCCAACTAAGATTTTGTTATTAATATCTTTCGCAAAAAAAAAGATCGCTTACAAAATTCCTTTTTTTCCTCTCTTTTCATAAAGTCATTTATTTCACACCAAAGTAGAACAAACGAAACGACAACCATTTTTTCCCTCAATCAAATTTAGCCGAAAAATTTATTTGCAAACAGTCAACCGTGCGTTTTATTCAACGCAGCCACCGTTTGCGTCGCAGATTTATGTTCACTTGATATTGTTTGGCTCGATCGTTTCGATCGAGTCGATACGATTTTCAGTTCGATAACAAACGATCCCCAGAGCCACCGTTTTTTTTCTTCTCTCTCTGTACTATTTTTTTTTTCTCTGTTATCAAAAACAACGGTCGCACGCAACAATTCTGCAATTGCAATTTTCGAGCTTCCGTTCTCTTTGACCGCGTCACACGGAACTGATTGTCTTAATTGTGCGCGCGCGAGAATCGCGGTCATTAGTCAGCGAATATACGCACGTACCGGAGCTTCGTTTCTGCGATCAATAATCTAAGCGCCCATCGTTCCGTTTAATCGAAGCCCTGAAACTTCCCGATTGTAGCTGTTAACCACATAATTGCCCCGAAACCCCCCTCTTACTATAACTACTCATAAGTGTTTACCGGTATCTTCGAGGCAATTGTGGGTGCTCGATGAAAGTGGGACTCCGGTATAGGAATTGTTTGAACGTCTTTGAACGACAGCGTTGGCTTCAAGGCGAACGATCGTCTTATTCTTCCTGTTCTGTTTGATTTTCCGTGTCTTTTTCCATTGTTGAGAACTTATTCTGCAAGCGATAGAGAGATTTATCGACGGCGAGTAATTATTAACCCTTTCACTGCGATGCTCTGAAGATTGAAAGCGTTTTCGGATCGATAAAATGTTTGTTTATGTATTAGTAGAAATATACACTGTCTACTGGAAACTTGGAGCCGCTATGTGTTTCAAGGAACGTAGAAATTCTAAAGAAAAAAAAAAATGGGATTTGGAATTGGATTTTTTTTAGAAGCTGTTTGGTTAAAAGTGTGTTGAAATACACGGGATTTCTTTTGATGTCTAGAATGTTAATTTTGAATTTTTGACAAATTAGAGAGGGATTTGGTATAAGTATAATTGGAGAAATTTTTGGATGGTAGTCTGGGAATTAAGATTTAGGTATGTTGTGGGATGAATTATAAGGCATGCAGATGAAAATAAAAATAATTTTATAGTATAGAAAAGTATATTAATTTCTTATATTTGTATGCACCTTTTATAGCGAAGGGGTTAAAAAATAATAAGTAGATTGCAGATTTTCATGCATTCATGGAAAATTTGTAAATACAAAAATAAATAAAGTGCATATAGTAAGCAAAAATAAATTAATATGTGATATGT
>SMSQ01020773.1:51911-70189 GCA_019453375.1 Ctenoplectra terminalis
GTTGTGTCTTGTTTGGTGCGCGCTATAGATTGTTTCGGCGTACGAAAAGAAATGATTTTTCTCGCACGCGTGCAGCCGTACTTTGTGATCCGGTTGCACCTCCTAACTGAACGACGCGAGAGTGGATTTGGAGGTGAAGGATATTGCGAAATTTAATTCTTCAAAGTAAACTTTAACAGCTAACTTCGATAAAACTTCTGCGTTGTGGTTCGGACAAGAATTTGTGTAAAAAAAGTCTCGCGACAATCCTTGCGTGCTTTTTTTGTGGATTCTTTGCGAATGGAGTTAGATCAGTTCGAAGTAAAATAAAATTTCATCGATGCAAGTGTGTCACTTCTCTTGATATGTATCTAAAATGGCACGCTCCTGACTTCAAGCGAGCAGTGGGAAAATTCCCAATTTGGGTCTGCCTTGGTGATCGTGGGGCCTTAAATTAAAAACTTAAGAGCTACGCAGTGAAAGTCTCTAAACTGTTTGTCTTCGGACAAAACATAAATGTTTCAAAGAATCTGGTCAGATCGATGCGTACAATTTTTATATTCTTAATATTTCAGATTTTTAATTTCTCAGTTCGAAAGAGAGCACGTGTCAGAAAATCGATAGATACGATCGAAGCAATTTTCGTCCACGTTGTACAAGGAAGTGTTTGAGTACAGAATCAATATTTTTATCAAACAACGTAACCGTTGTTTCTCACCTAGTCTCGCTATTCTGTTTCCCAAGAATCTCTCACTCTTCCTCGGCAAAGAATTCCTCCAAGTGGGTTTTCATAGTCTTCCAGATTTCCGAGCTTCGTTCCATTAAGAACATAAACTTGCGAAAAATCTGGTCCAGCGTTGTCACGCTGAAACGTAGCCTCTCTCAATACCTAAAACACACGAAACCAACCCACTTCTACCTACGAACAACTCGACGCACCATAGGATCGATCTTTAACGCCAGAACTACCGACGATTAAAGTATACTTTGTAAGGAAGGCTGACGGGCGAGGCGAGAAGAAATTTAGAAACAAACTATTAGTGAATAATATATTTTATTTGACCTGCTCTGGTCGACGTGCCTGCTCAAACTGCTTTTTCTTGGGCTTTTCTTAGGAGATATCCTAGGAAAAGAAAAGGGGAGGGCCGTCCTAAGTGGACGCACTTGGCCGACTCTCTACGCACGGCCCTCACAAAATATATATCTCTTCTCTATTGCTTACAACTTACTTCCACCGAAGAAATCAAAGTGGAAAGTATACAAAATAATATGTAACATTGTAGGGATGTTAGGTTGCTGGCGGGTGTCTCACCAATAAAGACTCACCAATGGACACTGTCCGATGAACAATAACTATTTATTGGCTAATAACTATACTCAATATTACAATGCTCGCTCTCTAATTCTCTTTACTCGACTCACTCTTTTTGACTCTCGACTCTCGACCCTCCTTTGACTCTCCTTGACTAAACTCTGACTAACTCTCACGCGCATTTTCTCCATTCATTTATTCCCTGATTCTCTCTTCTTCTATTTCTCAATCTCTTTCACTCTGCTCAGGCATTCCCAGAAACTCCTCGGTCACAGGATATTCCCTGTCACTCGGTCCAAATACTCTTTTCTCGCACGTCTATCGCTCGGCCTAAACACTCGTCTCTCGCACCTCGATCACACTGTCCCAAACACTCTTTATTCACACCTCTATCACTCCAGATTAAACATTAACGCCTCAGACTTACCATTCCCACGATATAATTCGAACAAAACTTCGTNCATGATCCAGTTATATTTGCTTTAAGGAATACACAAAAACGTTTCGACTGAAAAAGTGTGCGAGATTTTTCTTCAAATTATATTTAGAGAAAATCGTTTCCCTCGCGTATTGTATCGAGTCAAATAACAAGTTTCAATATCGAAATCGAAAATCCAAAAAACTAGCAATGTACTCTTCACGATCGATCCAGCTTTTCAAACAACTTCTCTTCGATGCCCCTATATTACAGATTCATATTTTTTTTTTTTTACTCTTTGATACAAATAAGTATATTTTAATCCTCGATAGTTCCGTTGTATATTTTGTGTCTGTGAATTATATTAAAAATTTTTAAAGCATAGTTTGAAAGGGATCCAAATGAGGAAAATAGTAGATTTAAAAAATTTTTCATAATACATTACAAAAAAAATAAAAAACAAAATAGTACAATAAAAAAAAAAAGAAAATAACCAGGGATCATAGAAATATTTATATGCCCATAATTCTAGATCTAGATCCAAAATACATGCATGCATCAACATCGCAACGACCATAAGCGTAAACTCTGAATTCTGTTCAACCCTTAAAAAATTGTTCCACATTATAAAGATAGATTTTCTATAAAACGTGCCTCCATCAAGCTTCTCGTTACCATCAATACCGATATACACGTTTCGTCTAGAATCACGTTGCAAAACCCTGTGTCGAAATACGGGTATTTGCTTCAGACACCGTTCGGGGGTTATCATTATTTCGCCACAAGCATTTCCACCGAATAATTTCGTTCTGGGAAACGTTCAGCCACCGACGCGCTTAAAGTTGAAAATTGTACGCGAGAGTAAGGGCCGATGTAATGGGATTCAGTCGGATTAGCCGAAATTCGTGTGTGCGTATGACGTACCGTGAAAATCGACAGTATTGCGAACGACGTGTCGCACCAATCCTAATGAGAATTTACCTTCAGACGCGGCGCTTCGCTTAATATTCCTTGGTCGTGTTGTTTGCGACGAGAAAGNGCACCGTAGTTAATTTATAAAGATTGTATAAAAAGTTTCGAATGGGTCATTTTGACCATTTCGGTGGTCCCGGTGTTAAATTCCATTCTCATTCGCAAAGTGATCAACATAGTCGCACACGTATCGCAATATAAACGTCGCGTCGAAGAAAAACGAGAAGACTTTCTGGCCAACCCAATACCGTAAACCGCCACAGCATGAAACTACCCAAGACTAATATTCACCACGGACACGATATTCTCCAGTTCCCTTAAGTTACCACTATCTACCGCCACCGCTCGTGCCAAAATCTAACGACAATGCTATTTTCCATAACATACGCGTCTCCATCGTCATTACCATTACCAGGAACACCTTACCTCGTTTTCATCGTGAACCTTAATGGCCCGCCATTCACATTTCTCGCCGTTCTTGTCGCGTGCATCCCGCTTTCGACTCGGTTGATCTATGTACAGCCGCGATGTGTGCCGCTTCATTGCTCGCGGAAGCTCAACCCCTGGAGTGTAATAAAAATGTTGTCTCGCCCCTTGCCCGCCCCTCGTCCGTTGTCCGCATTTGTCTTCGTGGCTCGCCACCCGAGAACGATAGGATGCTCGACGGTCGTTGGTTCTTCGGCAACGGTTTTTAAGTCGACAGTTAATTTCGCGTTCTTCGGGCGTCCGACGTTGCCTCGAATTATTCTTCTCGAGGCGTCGGTATATTCACGGTTGACGCGGTTCGAACGTGTTTCCACGACGGACCAAAAAACCGGCCAGGTGTCCGCCGACAGCTTTCCTCGCGTTCAATTCTTTGCGCGCAACGAAACATTGTTTCGCGCCCAAGGGACGCGCCGGTTGGCAAAAAGGGGACTGGTCTTCGGGGAGGCCGAGGACACTGTTTCGTTCCGAGAAATAAAAGCGGTACGACGATCGGCTGGTACACACAGGTACCAACCTTGGTTCTGATAGCTTTGAAGAAATTGAACCGCTTGGAAAGGGAGTGTGTCATCGCGGTGCACGATTTGAAAGTTTCTTATGATTGGAATTGGATACTCGTAGGATTTGGTTCTAATCTTTTCTTCTGGCTTTTGGATATTGCATCGGGTGCTTATTGAACGTCCTTTTCGTAAATAATAGTTTACTCGTGGTTTCTTTAAGACGTTGTGTGTTCGATTAAAATAGTTTCCGTGTGATGGTATTCTTCGGTGATTGATCGAGCTCGTTTCGGATTTATAAAAGCGGTTGTTTGATTCGATTCATGTTTCGGAATAATTAAGTAATTTTATTATTCTATAAATTTGCAAAAATTGTTAGATATAGAATTAAATAACTCTTTGGATCCTGCTTTTAATGTTTCTTCATTGTGAAACAATTTGTCAAATTGATATCTGGGGAAAAATGATATTTCGTTTGCGCCGAATTTTAGGTATATTCGATTGATCATTTATCGGTGTCATCTGTAATTTACTTTCGTTAATTAATTTATTAATCTCGTTCATTTGGGAGTAACGAAGGATTACAGTGCAAATCCAAAAGTAATTATAGGCTAAGTTTTGAAATTAAAGGATCGGGCGAATAATATGAGAATGATCTCTAGTATCCACTCTTTCTTCTTCGTTTCGTGTTTGGTAGTCTTGATTACCATTTGTCAAAGACCTCCGGTTTTAGTCGAACTCCTCGCGAACAACATCGAGGGCACACCGAGTTCTTAGGCAATCACTCAACAAAGTGGAGCTTAAGTTCAGTGATCAGACAAGAACCCCGATGCTTTCTATGCGGTGGCATCGTTGACAAGTCGGTCTTACGCTACGTTTAACCAACTTCCTAAGTTTCGTCTGGCTTACCGAGGTCAAAGCACCTTCAGCGTCTGGTCGTCGCGAAATACAATCGGAGTAAACACGGTGCAATTTAGTTACTTTCGGTGAACTATGGTTTCGATTACAATAATCTCGCTTCATCCTCTCGTGGAATAAACAGATAGTTTCTTCTTTGCTTGATGATTAGTTTTATTATATCGCTGCTTCACATCGATAGCGCAACTTGAAAAATATTAATCTTGGAGAGCTTTTTTTAAAATTTACATCTTCGAAAACGGTAAATACAGGTCGTATTAGTTATCGTGGCTATTGGTAAATTTTGTAAGAATAGAAACATAATGTAGATCTGGTATTTAACCCGTTGCAGACGAACGTTGCCACAGCGGCGACATTATAATTTGGTTCCTAAGTCGAATGTTGGGTCTACAGCGACAAACGAATAGAAGACGCCAATGCCAAGTTTCATCGACCATTTCCTTGTTTTCTATTTTATTTTCCGCATAATTGTTTACATGTTTAATTTACAATCTCGTTCCATATAGAAATTATCCTCCATCTGCCACGAATCAGACTCGAAAGACTGCTCGTTCACGAAAGGTTAACGAAAGCAAATTAGAAATTTTTCAAACAGTCTTTGTCAAAAAATGTTAGAAAGTCTCATTGCATTCGAAGAGATCTGATTTTTAAATGTCTTATATTTAAAAAATATTGAGGTAACACTGCGTTTTTATATTCGAATAGTTAAACTGGCAATTTTTATCGACACACCCTGTATATACAGAACAGGTTCTAAGTTTTCGGAATTTTTTCTCCCGGCTGGCTCGATTTGTTAAACTTCTACATTCTGAGAGCGCAAACATTTTTTTTTTTTTTTTATATGATTTTGTACGCCTATCCGCCTCGCTGTGCGACCTACTTCGATACTGCAATGGTTTATCAATAAACCACGGTTTAATAGATGCGATTATATAGACACTTCTGTGACAAATCGCGATTCCTGTTTGTGACGCACGCTAATATAAGTGATCCCTCTAATCTTCTCGATCCACGAATTAATAATTTCTCCTAATTTCAAAGTACAATAAACTATACCACGGTATAGGAGTTTCGAGCACACTAAGCGAGAGAAACAAGCTGATTCTAGAATATCCTACAGTTTAAAGTGCTTGTAACTTCAGTTTTTAGTTATGCCAGAGGATCTATCTAATTATACGAGAAACTCCACGAGTGTGGTATATTACTCGTGGAGAATTAACAAGAGCGAGAATTTCGTGCAAACCCGGTTGGGTATGAAACTGGTTAGAAAACCAGAAAATAATAATCATGATACGCACTTGTGTGAATTAGAATGACGAATAAACGTTAAGCATACTTTGTAATAATTTTTAACCGCTGGCTTAAAGTTTAAAACCATATTTCAGTTTCTATTTGTATCAAATCTGCCGTTTTTCTTATCAATTGCAAAATTAATACTATAGGATAGACCGAGGCGAATAAATTTTGATGGCGAAAAAATAATAGTCAAGATTTAGAAAGTTAACTTTTTATTACGAATTTGTAATTAATACCCATTTATTTTGAATATCAATTAGCGGATACAAGTTAGCGTTAAAGCAGAGAATAATTATTCCTAACGTGCACGGATATCGAAAAAATCGCGAAGGAAGGAGTTAGAGAAAAATTAAATTTGGCTGCCATTGAGCTTTCTCTAAAGGTGCTCGTCCAATTGGGAGTAAAACTATCGAGAGTTGTTCTCGAGAGTATTTCTCGCGAATGGACACTGCGTTTGCGAGTAACTGTCCGAGCACATTGTTCAATTGTTACCCTCTCCTAACTCTTTGAGAGAAACAATTCTCTAAGCTGTTCTCAAATGGACACACGGTTTGAAAATTTTTTCCAGAGCAACTATCGCAAAAAATTCTCAAACAAATACCTATATTAACTCCTAATCACAGACGTGGGTCTCGCAGACCGCTCTGAAAATTCAATCTGTAGTTGAAATCATTTCCATCTTTTACCTTTTACTTTTTATCTTTTCATGGAAAGGATAACTAAACAACGAAACACGTTTGTTCGCAAACTCTGGGAATGGAAATCTCTGAGACCGCAATTTTTTTATTATATTACTAAAGTTGATGTCTGTGATTATGGGTTAAGAAAGTCTGTGATGATGTAGGTGCCATTTTGTCGCACCTACTTAATAAACAGCGCATGAAGATCATAAATTAGTAGCCGAGAGAAAAAGAGTCCATCGAACCTCTTTCTTCGAACCAAAATGAAATCGTACATACGGGTACGGGAATGTACGACACATTAAAGGGTTAATTGAGCATAAATTTGTATTGAATACCTTTTGGGAATTCTGTTTACGCTGTTACATTGTCACGTTTAAATGTAGTTGTTGAAATGTTGGTGGAAACAATTTGTATTTAATAAATACCGTGGAAATAATATCGATACAGGTGAATAACGTAACTTTGTATCGAGCGTAGATCAGTATGAATATAATCATGTTAAATGTAATTCCGTGCAAACATAATCGTGCTGAAAGGGATTAACGGGCATGACCGGCATTGAAAACATTCCAGTGATAAACTTTGAATAACTAATTACGATAGAAACTCTGGTTTGTCGACCGGTTTCGTGAAACATGCATATGCATTGTACCGTTTTTTTCTTTTTTAAATCACAATTTAATTCAATTCGACGATCCCGATAACTGCAATTCGTGATTACTCGGCGCAAGTATTTTATTTTAAACGCAACAAGCATAATCTGTGATCTCCACACGGAATTAAACATTTTTCCCGATGTTACACAAGTTTTACGAAACAACAAAATTCTATTCTCCATTGATACATCAGTTATCCTAAATTCCTTAACAAAAGCGGCACAGGGACACCAAAATCCAAATTCCAATAATAATATAAAAGAAAAGGCACAAGCGTACAAAAATTTAATTTCGAACGACAAAGAAATAATGGCAGAAAAAATAGAAATAAAATGGTACACACACACTGAGACGGTACAAAAAATAAAAACACAATTCTCCTCAGCTTTGCAGCAACGAAAAAAGATACGAATGACAAAGAAAAGGGCACCCACAATCGTTAAAACCGCAAAAAAGATCCTCGTAAGATTTCGAGCGAACAAGGTTCACCTTGGTCGACGCGATTGCGTTCCGGTTCGCCGTTCGTTTGGAAGTTTTTCAAGTTTCGGCAGGGTCGTTGGAGGCCATCGGAAGTTCCTCTCACGTAGCCAGGTCCGGCGAGAAAGGTATTCCTCGTTGGTTTGTCAATGGGTGGGAACCGTGCAGAGGAAGCACGCATGAGGGAGCGCCGGCCTGACCCCAGACGCGACTTTACGTGTCGTTGACTGCGCCCGAATATACACAACGTGCAGGAAACCCGCACGTGGGAACATCGTAGCTTAGTTACTTAAGGATCCCCATTACAGCATCGGAACAATTACGGCTCTCCTTGCTCGTCGTGCTATCATTTGTGTACCGTGAACAACGATGTCTCGCGTGTCTGCTGCCCTCGCTACAAATTTATATCTTTCTCTATCTTTTCCGTGCGTGGCCTATGGCGAGCGCTGCGCGAGGTGTTCCCCTTGCTCTTGTTTTTAAATTAATTGCTGGAATACACTGCGTGTTGAAAGCGACGAGGAATTGGAACGAGTGTGTTCTTCTTTTTCTTGGTTTATTTAGGCGCGACAGGTTGTTCAGGTGGGAGAATTAGAGTGGGAAATGATTTAGGGCAGAGTTTGTTTGACGGAGTAGCGATGGGTATGAAACGCACGGGTTCGCGGTTGTTCACCGATTTTGTAAGTTCTTTCTGAATATGAAATTTAGAGCTGTTTGAAGTATTTTGAAGGACGATGGATGTTGTTTGAGTAAGTTTGATTCGGGATATGGTTAAGTATTGTAATTTAGAGCGATCTGTGTTGGCAGTAGTATAGGACGTTTATCTTTTATGATTGAAGTGAAGGATCGAATCTGTGTCGGAATAATTTAAGTGGTACTGTAGGTCGTGATACTGTTTTGTCTCGTGGAAATATGTAACATTATTTTTGTTGTATTGATGATTGAAAATTAACTTGTTGTTAGTGACGCAATTAGTGTTTTTAGTCGAAGTAGTGCGAGTATTTTAGTATGAGTATAAAATTTAAAGAAAATGTAGATGAAGATTATGTACCATTGGCACTGAATTAAAATTAATTTATATTTTTAAGCATCGATAAGATTAAAATATACTAAGAGAGTAGTACGTTCTTTACAATTGACAATATAATAGAGATAAAGGAAAAGAAATAAGTATCTATAGTTGGAATTTTTTTTAATTTCTTTGTAAGCGTCAATGGTATTTAATGGTTCAAAAAAATTTTAATAATTGCTATTTTAGGCACAAAAAATGTTTTCCATAAACTCGTCATAGTTGTGTAAGGTATCACGTATCCGATATGTTAAGCAAAGGTTTCGCTCCATTATTTTATAATGCTACTTGCATAAAGTTAGGTTGTCGCACGATTAGTGGATCTAGATTTAGAAACCGCACTGTTAGAAAGTTGGAGGATAAGAAAAGTTGGAAAACACAAAAGTGTTGCATAAATTCAAGCGTGTACAACCAAAAGCGATGTTATCATCGCTGCCTATTGGGCGTCAATATTACTTCACGGTTTATGGAACAGAAATTTACCGGAACAAATTCCCAATTACCTAGTAATAATGACATTAATTGCACGCTATTGCTTCAACGAGCAGATAATTTTCGACGCCTGCCGCGAAGTCACCGCGAAGCTAAATTATTGGTTTCATGGAACTGTACGCCGTTGTTGCAACATTGAAGGAAAATTAATACGTCAACGCAATTAATAGTATATATGTGTGTATATATATATATATATATATAACTAACTTGTAAAACTAGTGCGGCTAATTTCTATTGCAACTATTACACACATAGTTGTAATTCGTGTTAATAATGTTTAAACTCTAACTGCGTTGATGTTAATTGAGTAAACGAGATTTTCACCTTTGCTTTGACCTCGAAATTTGGTTATTCTCGAAAGTTATCATATTTAGTTACAGTTACCGGACGCTACAAATTCTGTTGAATTTCCAAAACGCAATTTAACTTAAAAATAATAAAAGCAGAGTGATCTTAAAAATTTAAAATCCTGAGAAATCACGAAAAATAATACAAAATTAAACCGCATCTATAGAAATAAAAATAACAGGCAATTGAAAATTTAATATTTTCTTTTCTATTATTATTATTATTTTTTTTTTAAAGTAGTTTTAGTCGAAGAATTGTTGAATTACATTTTTTAAAAGAAAGAATTAGCTTGAAAAAAAGTGAAAAATTATTTTGGATAATGCTGGAAATGACATTGTAACGAAGTTTAATTAAAAAGGAAATGTAGCTCGTAGAAAGGTCACTATCAAAATGTAAAACGGACTTATTAAAATTTAGCAAGGTGAAACAGCGGATAAAAATTTGGTGATTTAAATATGGATAGTGTTGAATACAATAGGGTCTTTTATCTGATGAATGCACCCTCCTCTAGTAGAGATTTTCGTAGATTAAAAGTTCGTATCGCGCTCTCTTGAGGTTCCCCTTTTTCCCTCCTTTGTTTCAAAGAGAGGAATAATGTTCACAGTGATGAATATGCGTAGTTTCATAAAAAAATATTAATAGTATACTTTTTTATGCATAAAACATCACTGTCTTTCTTGTAAATAAATCTACATCAGATAATCAGTAGATAAGAAAAGACAAATTATATAACAAAACCGCATCCTTTTTCCTTTTTTTTTTTTTTTCTTTTAATTAGAATCTAGATCTCGAATCTCTTTCATGTTCTAGTTAAAGGACATAAAATATACCACATAAAAAGTACAGGAAAAAAGTACGATAAATCTCTTTTTCTAAAATAGATAACACACGTTCCTAAATATCACACAAATATTTTAAACATTACACACGTTTCACCTACGAAATAATACAAAAATCAGCAGATCGATAAAAATGGACACAATATTTCTCTCCCGTGGTCTCCGCGTCTTCTCTATTCTCAAAAACTGATTAACAAAACACAGCCAACTATAAATACCCACTGCCATGCATAAGACACCTCCGCACAATAATCCTCTGCTCCAATCAACCCTCTAAGTCTCGCCAGAATCGATTTCACCGCAAAAAAAAAAAAAAAAGATCAGTATTCCTTTCACACACAACACCCCGCCGCTGTCGATGCAGTGGTGCATTTAGGAATTTACGTAGCTCGCAGGAGAGCTTGGAACCGCGACAAAGGCCCCCCGGTCGACGAGACGGACCGAGGTTTGTAGGTGGGCTTATTTGTTTTCCAATTAGGTTGTACCTCCGATTCGCGTCCGATTTCTCTCTCTTTTTTATTTCTTTCCTTTCTCGAAGCTCCCTTCGGCGCGCGCGGTGCCAGTGGCCAGTGCCAAGAAACGGTGACATCCTACGGAATCAATTCTTTTCTTGCTCGCTTTGCCACCCTTTTCTCTCCAACCCTCGTGTCTGGTCTACGCTAAAACTCGTCTCCACTGTTTGCTGAGCCCTGGTACAGGGAAACACTCGAGGGCGTACCGTGTTCATTGTCAGACACCCCCGTTCACCCTTGTGTTCACCCTTCGCCTCTCCTTGCCCGTTTTCCAGAAGATTTGTATCCGTGGGTATGCGGCAGACTCCTGTTCTGAATTCCGTGATATACTTCGCTTACGTATGCTAGAGGCGCCGCGTCCTCTAGGCCCCTCTGGAAGACACCCGCGAACCTCGCACAGTCGCTTTCCGATACCAGAACCTATACTCTCATCCTGCGCCTCCCCTTTTCACCTCTGTTACCCGTTCACCGCCATCAGCTATCCGTTCTCCTTCGCCGCAGACGATCCAGCCAGGCAAAAGCAAGATAGGGACGCAATTAATCTCGCGCGATTACTTTGCCACGATGTAACGTCCCGTGTGGCTGCAGTTTTACGAAGGGGGGACACGATTGGCAGCGATTCGCATTTATCGTCGCGACGAATTCACCCGTGGCCGCAGATAACTGGCTGTAAATCAGCCGACGCCAGCTCGAATCGGTAATTAAGGAAGAGCGGATTGGGCAGGGTGTTACAAGTGATTCGATAGGGGTTGTTGAGTATTTTCGTTGCCCTTAGAAGGTACGCGTTGGCGCGGGGAGGAACGTGTTGGGGTCGATTTTGATCTCGAGGGGGAATCAGGTGAGAGGTGGTAGATCTCGGCTGAAACGACGTGGGTAGACGGTGAGGTGAATATGTGATTCGCGTTTGGGAGACTTATGGAATATTTAACGATCGGGATCGTGTTTTACACGATGTTGCATTTTTTTTGCTTTTTATTTTTGTTATTTTGCAGACTTTTTTTTTAATCTAGCTTTGATCGAGGCAATTGTGGTTTTTGTGGTTGCGGATTAGGATTTGAAGGATTTGAAGGATTTTGTAGACGTTGGAAATTTATATTTAATTTTTTATGCACGTTGGCATATCGATTAACGCTGTAACTAATGACGATTGAAGCGTATTTGTATCGGAGAAATTAAAAGTAACGGTGTATGAGAAAGTATATAATAGAGAGGAAATGAAAGTTTATTGATGTTTCGAACAGTCATGTCAAACTACAAATAAAAAATATTTATTCAAATGAAACGGTACCTTTGAATGTCAGGAAATGTATTTTGTTAATTAATATAAATTAATTTTCTCGAACGATATCATCGAAAGTGTTTGTATAAATTTGATTGGCTAAATGTTACATTTTACAATCGTGGTTTACGTATAAACATACGCGGCAGCGAGGGCAAATAAAAAGGCAAATTTACCTGTGCTTTAAAAGCAACGCGTTTGTTGATCCACAAGTTTCGTTAACCTTTTACCAGTGTTTGCATATGTAACGTGTATCTTGGAAACTTTTTGTAATTTTACTTTGATATTTCCTTGCTGTTCCAGAATCGTGCAACAAAGGCATGATTTATTCCGCAGAAATAACAGAATTTCCTTAACCATTATTTCTACTTCATAAATATAACAAATGCATTACGCTATGTACCGTTTAATTATTTATTCTAATTTTGTAACGAGCATGAAAAATAAATTAAAATCGTACACAATGAAAAGAATAAAATGAATAGAGTAATGGAAAATAAAGTTGAATGTTTTAATGTACGAAATAAAATTTCCATGAAATTTACTAAATAATAGCGTATTGAAATATTGGAAAAATTAATTAAAGCAGAAGAATAAGTTTTACATTAAAAAAAAAAAATAATAATAATAATATCAGTTTGGACGAGTTCAATTTGATATTTCAACGAAATTCGAAAAATAATGTCTACCGGGATAATAATTTTTGAGAGATCTCTTCGTTCGTTAAACACTCGACGTTATTACATTGTAGGTACTAATTGAAATTGAAATTTACTATTGATGACACTATTGATATTCGATTGTCACCGGATATTACAACGAAAATGAAACGAGCACGAGCTGATATTGATTCACAGTGACATCAATTTTTGTTTTTTTCTTTTTTTTTCAAATACACCATTTACTCGATTCCACTGTTCTTTTCGTTTCCTCCATAATAACATTATTTGATTTGAAAGTTGTACATAATCTACGTTTCATCGGTTACCTTGAATCAAAGTTACACGAACAAGAAATTTCAATCTTAAAATTAAAAACGAACGGACGTTTGCTTAAAATTATATTATACTAAAAAATTACTATTTCTAAAACTTATATAGCGTTTAAAAAATAGCAACAATATTATTATTATAGCAGGAATTTAAAAATGGACTTATTAAAATTTAGCAAACTGAAACAGCGGATAAAAATTTGGCGATTTTAAATTTACTAAATTCTTTCTTAATAGAAAATATTACATACTTTTCACATTCCAAATTTCACAGTTAAATTATTCATTCGTAACACGATCGATTGGTTTATAATCTCTAAGAAACAGAATATTTTTTTTTTTTTTTCAAATTTAAAGTCGCTTCAACTACTTCGCCATTAGCGAGTCTTTTGGTTGCAGTTAAATTTTTATTAGATAGTTCAAAATGTTTATTCCTCGATTCTGTGACGTTCAGTACAGAGTGGAGTTTAATTGGTATTTTCTTCTTTCGTTTTGGAATTTTTTACAAGTAAACGGCACGTATATGTTTATCGTTTGTTGTCAGTGCTTAATTACACAGGTTTTTTTAAGCAAGTGTTCATATGTAATTTCGCAGCGTTCTGAATCGAGTTACAATTACTGTTACAATTATTCTTTCCTTTCTGGTCGTTCTGCGAGTTGGCGTCTGTTGAACGAAGTTCTGTGCAACTTTGTGATTTTTTTTTTTCTTTGTTTTATACAAGTGGACGTTACATGTGCATTATTGATAGGAACAAGAAATAGCTTTGATTCACGATATAATTTTCGTGACACAATTTCTCGAACAAAGAACGGTGTAACGTTGGAATGGAATTACGTCGTTTCGTTCGTTTTCAGAACAGCCCGAACCGTATTGACATAAAATGGACACGTTCGCGCGAAATCTAATCCTGCACGACATAATTTAAATGAACGTATTATACGATGGAACATTATCAAGACCGTGAAACAAACGAATATGCAACGAACATGATGAAATAAATTACACGATGTATTATTAACTTACGAAAATCGAGCTGAAACGAGACCGAAATAACGATGTTACGATGAACGAAAACATCACTGGGAAAATGGTCTCTGTCTCCGTTGTGTACCGACGAAATCATGCTGGTTTATGCTGGTCACAAAATTGATTGACACCCAGACGAGAACGTATGCGATTGGTTCGACAAGTAATTTGTGCAATCATGTATTGGAATATTGAAATTATTAACGCAGTCGTAGCAAACGAAATTCATATGTTTGCGTCAAAATTTATTATATCTTGGAAGAATTCAAATAAACGGCATTCTTCTCCGATGGAATTTTGTAAATAAAATAATTTTGTAAACAGCGTAGAAAATTGTAACTTTAATCGAAACGCGGAATTATTTTGTGTAATTTAGATGTAACGTTTTAATCAAAATTCCAACAATTTTTTAACGAACGCGAGGCAAGGTAAAAAGGTCAGAGCAGAGTTACTCGTTTATAATTCTGATTGGCGAGACGAAATAATTTTTACTGGTTCGATCGTCTTAAAATTTTTCGAGATATTGCAAAGTATGCGAGTAAAGATAATCTCTTATATCAGAATTGTATGCTGTTTAACGTATACCGGCGAAATGGCCGGCAAGATTTCGAAAGAAATTGGTTGGAGCGTCAGGAAGTTTTGCTACATTCGTTGTCAAGGTTATCAAGCTTTGCATAGGAATGGAAAATCATCAGCCACTATATCCAGAAATTCGAGCTTGCCTTAAAGCATCCATTTATAGGATCGACTTTCGAAGAACGGTTTCATCTCAATAAAATCAGGTTATCGCGGATAAGAGAGATTTGTGTCCCTTATTTCCGAATCTTCTGCGGTGTACTAAGGTCCTGCAGGTTTGAACCAACACTTAGGTTATTTTCTTTTATACTTTTTTGTATCTCAAAATATTCATTCGATCTGTATTTATTAAAATAGTTCAACAGTGATCAATTTAGATAATCTGGATAATTTCTAATAAATTATTGTATTCTTCTTCTAAAATTATAATGACGGAATTATAAAAAATTCATGCAATTTTAATTTATTAAAATAGTTTAATAATAGTGCTCAATTTGGATATCTGAACAATTTTTTTATAGTATTTTATACATTTTATAAAATTATAACGATGGAATTATAGAAAATTCGTGCAATTTTAATTTATTAAAATAGTTTAATAATAGTGCTCAATTTGGATATCTGAACAATTTTTTTATAGTATTTTATACATTTTATAAAATTATAACGATGGAATTATAGAAAATTCGTGCAATTTTAATTTATTAAAATAGTTTAATAATAGTGCTCAATTTGGATATCTGAACAATTTTTTTATAGTATTTTATACATTTTATAAAATTATAACGATGGAATTATAGAAAATTCGTGCAATTTTAATTTATTAAAATAGTTTAATAATAGTGCTCAATTTGGATATCTGAACAATTTTTTTATAGTATTTTATACATTTTATAAAATTATAACGATGGAATTATAGAAAATTCGTGCAATTTTAATTTATTAAAATAGTTTAATAATAGTGCTCAATTTGGATATCTGAACAATTTTTTTATAGTATTTTATACATTTTATAAAATTATAACGATGGAATTATAGAAAATTCGTGCAATTTTAATTTATTAAAATAGTTTAATAATAGTGCTCAATTTGGATATCTGAACAATTTTTTTATAGTATTTTATACATTTTATAAAATTATAACGATGGAATTATAGAAAATTCGTGCAATTTTAATTTATTAAAATAGTTTAATAATAGTGCTCAATTTGGATATCTGAACAATTTTTTTATAGTATTTTATACATTTTATAAAATTATAACGATGGAATTATAGAAAATTCGTGCAATTTTAATTTATTAAAATAGTTTAATAATAGTGCTCAATTTGGATATCTGAACAATTTTTTTATAGTATTTTATACATTTTATAAAATTATAACGATGGAATTATAGAAAATTCGTGCAATTTTAATTTATTAAAATAGTTTAATAATAGTGCTCAATTTGGATATCTGAACAATTTTTTTATAGTATTTTATACATTTTATAAAATTATAACGATGGAATTATAGAAAATTCGTGCAATTTTAATTTATTAAAATAGTTTAATAATAGCGGTTAATTTTGATAATCTGCACACTTCTTAATAAAATATCTTATATTTTTTCTAAAACTATAATGACAGAATTACAAAAAATTCATCAGTTCTAAATTGATTAAAATAGTTCAACACTAATAATCAATTTTTATATTTCATACATTTTCTATACCTATAACACCAGAATAATTAAGAACTTTGAAAACATTCAACAAATATAACTACCTGTGTCTTTTTTGCGATCAAAGATTCAAGTTCACAAGAAAAAAAAAAAAAAAGAACCTGCTCCAAGAAGAATAAATCTCTCGTCACTTTAGAATCTTATAAACCCTGCCCCATAAATGTCCACACGAGAATATAGCATTGAGTGTGGGAAGTTAATATTTAACCCGATATATACCGTAGCTTTTTCAAAGTTTCTCACGGCGGCAATACTGCGACGTCATTTTGCTCAAAGTATCCAAACTCGCGACGAGTTGGAGCGCCTACAGTATTTCAACAGTATGCACGATTCGTAAGCTCCTTGTGCGCCGAGAAACTTTTATTACACGAGACAGAACTCTGTGGACCCGAAGTTCACATGCACAGGATAGTCCTAACTCGATGGTCTCCTATGGTCAAACTCTTGTCAAGGGTAGCTTCTTCGTTGGTCCAGATTTAAGAAACGCTATGCATCGCTAGAAACTTTGCTTGCGTCCTCTCGTCTTATTCGTATATCGTAAATCTGCCAGATCCTTCCCGAGTCCTGACACTTTCGGTGCTACTGTTCGAAGATATTCCACGATAGAGCGAATGCTGTGTCCACTGTGTCGATTGGGTCTCCTTTCGCGCGAGAAACGTGTCGTGTTAAAAGAGCTTTCATTACGAAGAGCTAAATTTGGGTTGGTTACATTTAAATATACAGAGCGAATTAAAATTACCGCTTCGAGTTTGATCGAAGACACGGAAGCAGGGAATCGATTTTTCCGAATAAAAATTACTCGGCGTAGATCTAACAATTTTTTCCTTTTTTTGTTTTACGTGTGGAGTTGTTTAAAAAATTTTGTCTGTTATTTGCATAGTTTTAGAGATGTTTAAGGTGTTTATTTTTGTTGGCCTACCTTCTATCAATGGAGAGTGTTGTGATGAATGTTACATTTGGGTTAGTTACATTTAAATGTACAGGGTGGATAAAAATTGCTAATAAAAATTACCGCTTCGAGTTTGATCGAAGGCACGGAAGCAGGGAATCGATTTTTCGAAATAAAAATTATTTGGCGTAGATCTAACAATTTTTTCCTGTTTTTGTTCTACGCGTGGAGCTGTTTAAAAAATGTTGTGTCTTTTTTGCACAGTTTTAAAGATGTTTAAGGTGTTTATTTTCATTGGCCAACCTTCCATCAATGAATCTTTTTTTTTTATTTTTGCAAGAAACTTGTTAAGATGGATAAAGTTTGAGTGTTTGGAATTAGGTTCGGGTTAGATAGATTCTAATATAACAAGCATGTTGACAAGGTTTTAGCGAATATATTAATTAAAATATAATACACTTCCTCTACTCCTTCATCATATAAAAAAAAAAGATACACCTCAGTCAAAAATATTTGAAAATGATTAGAGTTTAAGAGAGTTTATCATAAATATACGCCGTAACGACTATAACAGTGCAAAAGAGTTAAGCATGAAAAGTAAATAACGCCTCGGAATATTAAAAGAATCATTTACGTACTTTTAACAAAAAAGTACACCACGTTACCAGCCAGACACACACACAAACGAAGAAAAAAGTGAATGAGAGAGAAAGAAAGCGAACGAGAAAAAAAATGAGAACAGAAAGAGGGCGTTAACGTCATCTCTGAATTCCACGCGCACCTTATCACTTGCTTAAATTATCACGGCACATATGAATTCCAAACAAAAAAAAAAAAAAAAAAA